>MU155416.1:0-42407 GCA_015484465.1 Pholiota conissans
AAAGGCCGACAGATTTGTTACTTTGGAGCAAGCCTCCCTACGGGAATTGAGAAAACAATATACATACAAACAAACAATTGCCTTTTAGAGTAGGGCGGCTTGTTCCGAACCTAATATATGGGCAAAGAGTTGAGAATCTGTGCTTATTTGGCATTGCGCCCTAAACAATCACGACCAAATACTATACCGAGCATTCACGACGGAAAGTTTTGAGAATTTGTACATACATGCTTGCAACTGCCCGCGACACCCTATAAACAATCACGACCAAATATTATACCGAGCATTCGCGACGGAAAGTTTTGAGAATTTGTACATGCTTGCCATTACCCGTTAAATAATCAAAACCAAATAATGCTATGTCCAAAGCACGGCCGCCTGAAATTGGCCTGAAAAGTTGAGAAATGCTTGCAGTTTGGCGATGTTCATGAATCAGATAAATATGGAGTACAGAGCAGCCTCTGAAGGCCGAGCAGGGCGGGTGCACCCGCCAGCGAGGCCTCAAAATTAGTCAGAAAATTTCGATGAAATCATACGCGATGCTTGTGAAGTTGATAAATAAATGAAGAGCATTTATTTCAAGTTAAATTTATAGTATCGACATAGCACCCGTCACCTAATTCTTAATCAGCAAGGTGTTGAGGAGACGAAGTCGACCTTTCATAATTATATGCGCACTAGTCACCTGAATAGTGCGACCGAAAGGTTCTGAAAAAACGTGATTCATTCGAGATCGGCGGACGACGTTCGTACGAATGATGTGGATTAGAAATTATCAAGGACGAAACGCGCAGAGCTCTTGATACGACAAGCGCCTGGTACGAAAAAGGGAGGAAGTAAGCGAACGTTACTGGCGTCGAGCATGCGTGGACCGAAAGGTGCTCAAGTTTGGCGTCGAATTGAGCCTCTGGAGAAAGAGATGTGCAGAAAGAGATTCAATATATCGAAATCCGATGTTTGGTGGCACTATTCCAAGACGAATAAGAACGGCGAGTACTGTGTCGACAAAAGAGAGAAATAAAGATATCAGGAAAAGTATTTAGGTATGAAAGATCAACGTACCATACGTATCAGCCTTTCGGGTTTCAAGTTCTATCCCTGAAAAATTCCCCACAAAATGACACCGAAATATATTCGTCTTCGTCTTACCTTCTGACCCCACGGAAAGAATTCTCTAAAAAGTCGATGAGCAGAACCGAGCGTAAAATCAAATGTCCGTCTATCCTTACAAAACACAAATAAAGTCCTTCAACTGCGCCTTCCACATCGATCTGAAAGTCGAACAGGGGGCCGCAAAGAATGTGGTCAATACGCGAAGGAGGTACTGGTATAAGGAACTGATGCGCGTAGATGTATCAGAGTTAATTCCCGCGTCGAGAGATCGAGATTAATGAGGCAGGAGAATTGATGTCGATGGAGGACCACAGGGATCACTCGATGTCGGGCGCGTTCATTGTGACTAATCTGAGGCTGAAGTCGGGCTTGTTGAGCGTGTATTTCGGGTGAACTGTTAAGAGAGACGAATCAAGAGGCTGGATAGCACCTACGCAACAGCAAGAGCAGTAGATTAGACGTGAATCGTGTAGCATGTATGTAATGTTAAGTTCTGAGAATTTGTCGGAAACTTCAAATCCCCTTATTAGGCCGATAATGGCGCGAATGACGGGTGCCTCTGATTAAGCCTGATCAGAGGACACTGGAGCCTGATTAGGGACCCTAATTTAGCCTTTTCTAACCTTTTATAGCCTTTTTAGCGTCTTATCAGGGCGTTTCCGGCCCTTATTTTGGATCGGTGGCATCTGATGATACAAAATTACCCTGATCAGGTAGAAATCTGATCAGGCTATTTGAGGTTTCCGACATAACTGCGTGCAAGAAAGTCGCATTGAAATAAAGAACAGGATGTGCTTGCGAGTTTATTGTTGTTCGTGAGAGGACACTGAGTAGAGAAGAGGAGTGCGATAGAGAGGCTATGACCGTGTAGAAGCAGGACAGATTGGAGACAGCGGGAAAGGCAGGCTCGTGTTCGTTCTGCGTACCGTCCAGGCCGTTGACGCACCACAGAAGAGGACTGGAACTGAACTGTACTGTGCACGCTTCCACGTCACGCCTAGCCCTTCCTGCTGCCATCTCCGCCATCCTGTACAGAATGAAGTGTCGCCATACCGACAACGTTGCACGTTGAGCGCTGTGCTAACCTACTTCAACATGCGCCGCTCCAGCAACCGCCTTGCCTCCGTGTATCCTGCGCGAACGGTGGTGCCGTACCTACCCAGACTGCCACGTCTTCGTGTCCGCGATGGTGCCACAGGAACGAACGCTCGTCCAGCGAGTGCGGCCAGCATGGGAAGGTGACGTGCACCAATGGCACGGACACAAACGACTGGACGACGACGTTCAACAACGGCAACGACGAGGACACACGTGCGCCCCCTAAAATACCGTCTAGACGGACACAAAACAGTACATTTGTATTTTTTTTGTCGTGGAGACGCGAGGTTTAGGGTGGCGACATACCCGCCTACAGGTACGGGTTCGGCGAGGGTCTGACCTGCTCGACTCCTACCCGTACCCGTCATGTCCTTCGAAAAAACCCGCACAGATTTCCATACCTGTGCGGATCATGGGTACATTCTCTCAGAACCATTCAGACGTCCAGTCCAATGGGAATGAAGAGATACTCGGCGACATATTCATCACCTTGCAGTGTCAAGGCAGCGAGTGTCTGCACTACTCCAAAGCGCCAGGATATGTGGTACGAAGAACCTCATGGTTCCTTTACACGTACTCTCGCTAACATATTAGTAGGCCCCACCTAGACCTGGTTTTCAAATCGTTTCGAGTACTGGAGACGCAATATTTATTCCTTTCAGTATTTTTTTTTTCGTATGTTGCATTACTTCCGTCACTCTTATGCAACTCGACTGACTTCTAACTTCTAGTTCTACGGTACATCAGCTACACACACAAGGAAGGTTCAAGGCGAGACCGGCTACACCCAACTCCCCGAGAACCAAGACACGAAGCTCAAGGCAGACCACGTCCCCACATCATCCTATTTCTCCGAGGTCGCCTATTCGCTCAGCTCAACCTCCACATCTATCCTCTCCAATGTCTCCAGAAACGTCAAGCCATGCCACATCGTGGCCATCATGGGCACGTTGAGCGCGTCGACCACCGGGATCGACACTCCTAGACATCCTCTGGTGGACGCGCAAAAGCAGGGAAGTAAGCGGAACAGTGCTGGTGAATGGCCGAGAGGTGGACGATGAAAATTTTCAAGAAGATCGTTGGATATGTGGATCGGGACTCGGAGGATACTCTGATGATCGCGCTGACGGTGTATGAGACTGTCCTTTACAGCGCACTTTTACGCCTGTCTCGGTCTCGGGAGATAAACAATGAAGCGAGGAAGTTTAGGATGCTGGAGATGTTGGCAGAGTTGGGGATTTTGGATATCAAGGATGCGCACTGGGGATAGGTATGTACTTTTTTTCGGGTTGGAAGTAAAGTCTAGGTTGACATATATTGTTTTTGAAGGACATCGTTCAATCCATGGAGGCGAGAAACGACGAGTCTCGATCGCTTGTGAGCTCGTAAAGTCTCCATCCATCATCCTCTTAGGCGAACTTACGAGCATTTCGATACATTCAACGCATTTAACATCATAGAATCTCTACCTTTTCTTTTCCGGAACCATAATCATACCGTCGTTTCATCCGCAAATTGTGTCGCTCTGAAGGAGAGGAAATGAGGCGTGGAACTCGATGTTCCTGCTTAGATTATCCTTTCTATTTCCAGTCTCAGGGATCAGGTGGGTGATTTTCTCAATTGCGATGAGCGATGATGTGATCTCAAATTTCGTAACTTCAGTTGTGCTGGTGGCCGAATATCATACTATCAGGTATTTCTTCATGACATTCGCCACAGCAAGCTTTATAACCATGCGCATTTACGCGAAGGAGAAATGATAAGAGAATTGGACGAACATCTGATTTGATTCTATCTGGATGGACCCATATAATCCTAGACTTCCCGCTCGCGAGTAGCTCATGGTCGCCATTTTTATGCTAGGGTATATAGATTCCAGACATGTGTACGATGTATCGCCGATATCTATAGATATCTGTATCTCGTCAAATCCGTATCCCATTCACCGAGCCATACCTTCGATAAGTTCCAGCCTCTTGGCGAATTGCCTACACGTCCACAAGCAGAGAATCTTATCAGCTTGAATTTGCTCTGCCTACAAAAATGTCAACGCACTAGAGGCACTCGACATAAGTCAAGTCCTTTGTGGGCGCTGATATATTCTCTCAACGCACGAAATACTTAATCCTAAAGTCTTTTTTGCTGCTTCGGACTTTTCAAGGCGCGGTAGGAGCTTTCTTTCCTGCAAGGCTTGTGGATAATACCTTTGCGATGCTACCTAAGGGTAGAATGGAGACTCAATCCCTCACACAAGGACGTGTTGAAGAGGGCGAAGAACTTGGAAACAGAAAACAAGAAAAAGACATACCCGGCGGAGAACGCCTATTAAAACTCCATCCGTTGCTTTGATTGTCACCGACTTTCGTTCACAATCAATTGTATTGATCTACACAAGACAATACAAAAAACCGGGTATCAATTCGACTTGCAGAATGTAGTGAGCACGAAAATTGAGACGCATATCTCAAATCGAGCTAGGAGACCAGGAAAATAGGATACCTTTAGCCATGATGCAACTAGCCTAGAAACGTGAATCAGAGAGACGTTGACAGGCTTCCAGGGATGCTCACAACTTTAAAAGGAGCGCAGACTTGAATGACGGAAAAGGCCAAGTCATCAGGCCAAAAGACGGAGTCGACATGAATTTATCAACGTTTGGTGCGGGGAGTTGAACATAAGAGTGCTCGAAGTACGAGTGACCTGGATGGACTGCAGAGCTTTCCACATGATAAGCACCGCGTACGCCCAAACTAGCAGACAGCAAACGAACATCATGAAGTCGAACACGCCTAGACCGAAAAACGTCCATGTTTGACGTCGCATCTAGCCTCCAGAGGGACAGAATAAAGTAAATAAATCGAGATCGAAAACCATGCTGAGGTAGACGGAAGACAGACGCTGTTCCAGGGAGGAGAAACGAGGACCAAGAAAGGTGAGCACTGAATCGGCGAACGAGAGAGAAATCAAGATATCAGGACGAAGTTTGCGAGTATATGAAAGATAAACGTATTATGGTATACGGACTAGTATTTCCTCAGAATACTGTACTTAAATTTCGCCCGCGTCTTCTGATCTATTCGACTGAGCGCAAGATATAGGTGGATTCTTGACTTGCGCGTCCTGAACGATAGTGATCTGCATAGCAAGAAAGATTGTAAATAAGCAAAGCAGGGAAGATAATAAGACACTGACGCAGGTTCACTAACATTATGGCTTCGAGCGATCAAGGTTGTACTCGGAGCACCTCGTCATCGAACACAGCGACCCTTGATGGAGTCCAGATGCACATAAAAACTGAATGAATGGCACCACTAACGGGAAGAGAGGTGAGAGAAATAAGCAAGAAAGGCGGTGCTTGCTTGAAAATCAAGACGACGCACTATCAGAACCGTTCCTCCACATTGTTGTAATTTGCCATCCTTTTCTCCAACGGAATGACAGCAAACGATGACCGCCTATATTATGTGCTTTCATTGTATTCTATCTATGCGTGGTTAAATTATTAGCATCCCAAGGAAGACATGGGGAGGATATATAGTGAAACTTACCAAACTGCCCCTCCGTCCTCACCCTATGTGTACCGCGATCGAGCTGGCGTTGTTGAAATCCGAGGACGATAATACGATTTGAACACCGAATTTAGATGCAGGGAAGGAGCATGGCGGATGAGAGTATTCGTTAGAAGGAGTTGTGGCGGCGAGGGACGCTATGAGGTTGAGAGTAGGTTCCGGTGCCTATTGTTGATAACATAGGCCGCGTTAGATAACATAATGAACAACGAAAGAGCTCTTACAGGTATAATGCTGCTCAGCGCTCAACCATGATGCAATACCTAGCTCAGAGAAGAAGGGAGAAACGCACTCGAGTTCAATACACAGCATAGAGAGGACGACAGGATATGAGCGAGTCAACGAGGACATACGAAAGAAGAGGGGGGGCATTTGCAGTTGTTCCAGTTACCGAGAAGGCCGTTGCTGCCCGCATAAAAGAGCAACAGAACAGTGTATGCTGTACAAGGGCATACGGTGCTTGCCAGAGGAAGGAGCACGGAGAACGGCGTGGAATGTGAACGACAAGCTGATGACGCGATGACGACGCGCGCTGAAGGTCCGGACAATTTATGTAAAGTTCGGACGTTCGGGTGGGCGTGGGAATGCAAGGACCGAATGCCCCCAGCATCGACGCCGAACCGAACCTGTTCTTGCTTTCTGTACAGCTGTCCGTCGCCACTGGCCCTCTCCATCCTCACCCTTTCCTCGTTCAAACTTCAATGCTCCGTCCCGGGCTCATAGACTGGACATCTATACACACATGGCTCGTCTTGGCTCTCGTGGGAGGAAGTGACGCGTCCGTGGCGCCTGTTCTGTGGGCAACTTGTGACTACTAGAACCCATTCATAGTGCGTATCCTTCTCTGTTCTGGGCTTGCGCACACAACCGTCTCCGACCTAAATCTGGAACTGTCTCTCCATTCGCATTGTACACAACCCTGCGCATCTGTACGTATGACACGCGTTCGCCCCTCATCTTCAGGCTTGTCCTGTGCGCCTCCTTCGCATGTTCTCTCAACGCTGACCCTCTACCTCACAGCAGCCGTCGCCACATCCACTTGGACCGAAAAGGACAGACGTCATGCGCTTTACCCGCCGTCCTAAAGCTCCTGCCTTAGTGTCATCCTGAAGGCTCAGCAATACGAGTCGGTATACGCTGTCCGTCCATGTGCACACCTGAATCTCTGCCGTCTTTCGTCTGGGTACGTCTGCAATCGTGCCTTGCTCACGTCTTCTATCGGTATCTCATTCTGATAACAGGGTCCTCCGCCGTACTACTCCGCCGTGCTACTCAGAAACGCGCCTAGCCTGTCAAATTCACGAGTACCGGACCAGGGCGTCCTGCGACTCCGTGCTCACTTCTCCTTATCATTTATCGCTCATTCGAGGAGAATTCTTAGCCTATTCGCTCTATGCGTTTCCGTCTCTTGTGTTTCCCAACGGAAACATTCTCCGCTACACCTATGCATTGACTATTCCCTACGCTTCGACGTCTCGAGGCGGCCTTCCATCTGATCTCGCCTCTTCCAATAAAATCGCGTTGGACTCTCCATTTCATCACCGCGCCTCGTCTGCCCCCCATGCCTCGGATGCCATATATGACTCCATATACTACACACCGTCGCACCTATCTGATTCTCCTTCGATCCTACCTACATCAACTCCAAATATCATCCTCTATCCTGCTTTTCTCCCATACCCTTATACGAACCGCGCGGCGCCCTGTAATTGCCACACTGGGAAATATGTTACGATTGCGCAACAGACCAAGTAACGTAATCTAACCAGAAATAAATTGATTTCGCTCTTTTTAAGGTCTGGTCTGGTTTGCCTGAGTGGTCCGGAAATATACGACTGTAAGCCGTGATCCTTGACGCTCGCCCGTCCTTCTCATATTCGGTATGTATCATTCTCATCATGATCACTTTTATTTAACTCGACTGACATCCTCTTCTAGGCCTATGATATACCGGCCGTACTCTCAATAGCAGTGAAATTGGCTATATACAACCCCCGCGAACAAAGACGCCAAGTTCATGCCATGCCACGTCTTCACATCCCTTTTTTTCCCGAGGGATTACTTATTTTCTCCGCTCGTGCCTCGTGCCTATTCTTTCCAATGTCTTCGGAAACGTCAAGCCAGGCCAACTCACGGGCCATCAGACTGACGCCCCTCCATCGATTGTAAGATCCTCGCTCGGAAGCGGAAACGCAGGGGTGAAGGCGAGCCGAACGTAGTCGTTGGGTACGCCGACCAGGTTCAGAACGACGCGAGAAAGTAAGGAGAGTGACTTCCTCACATGCGAAATTAACTGCCGTAAATTATGTAGGATTCGATGAATGTTGTGGTTTCAGCACGATGCTTTTGTATATTCCGTTTACGCGACTGATTCACGCCTTACAATAGTCGAATATTGACTATGGCCTACATCTCGCTGAAACTGAGCTTCCGCATTATCAATTAGAACACATCTTGTTAAGCGTTCGTAAATATAATACTGCTGTCGCTCGCGCTTTGCTATGCCATTACCATGTGAGAAGTACGACAGGGTGAAGGCTCTGTACATGACGGTCCATTTCGCGTTGGATTAAGCGCAAAGATTATAGATGCAAACACGCGCAAGATGACAGTGTCGGAATAATCAAGAACCCACAAGAGAAGGTACATAGAACAAACGAGAGATGAGGCCCATTCATTCGCAGTAGTGATGTACTCACTGGATGGAGTGAGTACATTGAGAGGATGTTTGACAGAGGCGTGCCACGGCGGCGTGAAAATGATGGTGAGGTTGCATTTTCATGTCGTTTGTCCACATAGGCGGTCCTGAAGATGTCCATCCAGGCGAAACTGAAGAGAAGAGATAGGGTCGCACGACGAGAAAAAAACAATCATGGAAACAGAAGCAAGGCAAGAGAATACGCGCTCGTAGACGCTTTTACAGATACCACTGTCAACGAAGTGGATCTATATGTCCTGGACATATAATTGACCCTAATGGACATGCTGACTCTGATTCCCGAGCACAAAGAGGCCAGAGCAGTCAACGTCGTGTCTGAGGGAGTGAAAGTCAAGTCGAGAGAGAAACTAGCAGAGAGTCTGCAAGACATTGCTCAGCGTGAAGATTAGATAACATGAGCAATAAAGAAGAACACGCAATCGGTCCTTTCAACGAGCATCAACTTCCCTCCACCAGATGCAGCACAGAGAAAGCCAGATATCCATTGAGCTCCTTCTTTACAAGTAGATTATTATATCACGAGGGCGCAATAAATTGACTTTCTTAGAAAACACTAACTTAAGGAAGATGATATATTGACGCATGTTGGGATAGAGACTACACGATCATACGTGGCCAGAGGATCGAGCCGCATAGTACAAAGCGAGTTGTTGGAATAAACAAGAGTACGCTACGCAATCGGAATAAGTAAAAAATAAAGTAAGGGGGGGAAAATATATGAGAACTCACCTCAGTCAACGGTAATAGTTCGACTGAGGGAGTTCTGTGTACACGACAGGATTTTATACGAAGAAAAAGAAACCAAAGAGATAATAATACTGGACAACAGCGATCACCGATCGCAAGTCCTTTTATGGGAGACGCCAAGGGCGTCTCTTAGTGTGGCGCGGTGCGCACCTTTTATCGACGCTGAGACTCAGCTATCGAGTCTATCGTCCAACACGAGTGGATGCTGGATATGAGATCTGGTTGAAGGGGGGAGTTGAACGCAAATGTTTCTTACTATATCGATAGAGGGGATAAGAAGAGGTATCAGCAAGAGCAGCGATTGTACGACACAGTGTACGAGACGTACCATAAGAACCAGCCCCAAAATTCGGTATCTCCTACAAGAGGGCTACAAACGATGGTCATCTACACTGCGGTAACGAAATCCTGCACGATGAGAAGCTTCCTAACGAAAAGAAATAAAAAGGCGAGCTTGACCGGGGGAGAGAATGCATAATCAGACTTACCGGAATGAAACCCCTTATGAGCATCGCCCTACGCGTAAAAAAAGTGAATCCAACGGCTGGAGCTATTTGCACCACCATCTATGGGGCGAGATACACGGGTAAATTATAATAGACGCAGAAGACAATGATCGGAGCAACAGACGCACCCATATTCCAACGTGACATTTCGCGCATCATTGAGTACAATGCGGCGCTGACGATGATTGAGCCAAGTTAGATATAACAATCTGAGTGCAGTTGGTAGTATCGCAGTTTGAGGATTGACTTGAGATGCGGAGAAAGGGACGCGACGGTGGTGGCTATAATTGAGAAAACAAGGTCATCGACATCTCTCATGATATGTAGAACAGTGAGAGATACGCAGGTCTTACAGGGGCAAACGATGCTCAACGAAGTGAATCTTGATGCATATGTCCATCATAGAGGATACGAACGAGCCAACGAAGAGGAAGAGACTAGGACATTCGTAGTCGTTCCAGTTACCGAACGGTCGCTGATGCCCAGTGAAAAGCGGTTCTGCGAGAATATGAGCAGTTCTATGATTTGATGCGTATCCCTGCGCCAGTGTGCGGAAAATCTGCGGAAATCTGCGCGGAGATGGAATCCGCATAAGTGCGCAGAACAGCGCACTTCTGTTTCTCCTTTGGAAAATTCTGCATCTTGTGGAAAATTGAAACTTGGAGACTTTGTATGATTTTGACTCGGACGTACTCGATTTTGTCGTACCCTGTCGTACCCATCTCTCTACTTACTTCCCTTTGTCTCAGCGGAGTTCGAATGTGATCATACCAACGGATCCCCGCCGTCATCAACATCATGCTTCTTGCTTCCTACCCCCATGTATGTTGTACGGCCACATACGCCTCCATCTGTATCTCCTCGACGCCTACGGATATGGTCGAGCATAGCGTTCCCTACGCCCTCCTCAAAGGTCAGAGTGGAATGGACCCCGGTGAGGCACTTCACTTACCAATCACCCCCTTCAGAGCCTGTCGATAGTCGATGCGCCCACTGTCCCCACACTCACGCTCTCGTTTTACGTTCTACAAGCATATGTTGACTTCAAAGCCTGTATCTGATATCCATAGCCCAAGTTAATATCGGTATGTGAGTCTGCTTCGTTATTTCAGTGCGTATATTCACTCTGGGCCCCATACCATTTCCGCCTAGGACACTAGGCTCAACGACCTAGGACACACAGACTACATGTATCACAAGTGAGTCCTATTACGATCATGCCCGATAGCTCCCTTATCGACAGGAATGTCCAGAATCCCGGTCTGTCTCGCTTCCTACCACCTTCAGCATCTCGCGCGTCTCCAAAGCACCTAATATACAGCGGGACGGAGTTGGGGAGGACTCGGGAGGGATCATAGGCTGGTGCTGGGGGGAATTTGGGCAGTGGATTGGGGGAATAGGGCAGAGGGTTTCCGTACAGGTCACCGAGGGTGGTGCGCAGAGGCGCGCAGAATGACGCAGATATTTAACTATAGCAACAAGTGTCCTAATAATAGAATCAACGGTGTTTATCAGAGCAGAATGACGCAGATCGCCGCAGAGACTGGCAGATATTCTCATGTAAAAAGGGAAAGAAACTGCGGCCTGCCTCTGTTCTCTGCGTTTCTCAGAACACGCAGACCGCCGCAGCATTCCTCATATCTACGCAGACCGCCGCATGACCGGTTTTCACTGGGGCTGATGTCCTGCACAAGAGAGCACAAGAGGATATGGTGGTGGACATAGGAAGGTGCGTGGACGAATAAACGGCAAAAGTGATGATGACAGTTTGGACGACTCGGACAAGTTCGGACGCGTTCGGACGTTCACGACAGCGTGGGAACGCTAGGCCCGAACGCCCCCCGCTAGCATCCGAGGCGTCGACGCCAAGCTGAACCTTTTCAGTGCTCTTGCTTTCCGCTGCATCCATCCCTCGCTTGTTTCTCATTCAGCAAGACCGCGCAATCCAAGGCTCGGACATCGATATACGTCGCTCCTCTCGGCTCTCGTAGGAGGAAACGATACGTCGGCGGGGCTTGTTCTGTGGGCGCCATATCGCCATTGGAGGCATACCTTCGTCTCTCATCTACAGGCCTGTACCACGCACACCATGTTGCTCCATCCCAATTCGCGGGCTGCCGTCTTTCCTAATTGTGTTCCTCACAAGATGGTGTGGCTCGATTTCCACTCTCGTCGACTAGGAATGCTTGCTTTTATCTTGTCAGTGTTTCTACTGCTATATCTGCGGTGCGCTGCAATACAGCTCCTCCGCATAGTTCATTCCTCAGATGACGCTCTGAATTGCGCACCTATATTTCACACCATGCCATCCTCACCCGCTCACAGAATGCAGCGTGATGTATATACTATGAGCCTGTGCACTGAAATGTGCTATGCGCTATGTAACCTGGGCGCCACGAGTCATATGTTTCCCTCGTTGTTGTTGATCCAAAGACAAGTCTGCGCCTCCGTGTGAATGATATGCTTTCGTCCCTCATCTGCGGGCCCGCACCGTGTGCGCCTCCTTCGTACGTTGCGCTATCGCAATTCGCGAGCCGTCGCCACTCCGCGCTGTGTTCCTCGTCGGATGGTGTGGCTCGACTTCTACCTCTCGTCGACTCTGCTTGATATAGTCTCGTCAACTTTTCCTCCGTGATGCTCGATGAATATATGAGCCTGCGCAGTCCAACGCACTATACGCTGCGCAGACTGCACGCCGCAAGTCCTCTTCCTGTCATTGTCAGTCTATGTGTCCCTCTTCCTAATCAAAATAGCTTCGAAAACAATGTCTGGTGAATCGTCCTCCATCGACTCTCCATTTCACGCATCGTACCTCGTCTTTCGGTTCATCGCCATGTACATGAAAAGCAACCTCCGCATACACAAAACGACCGATGACGTACTGTTTCCCTCGCCTTCTCTCACTCGTTGACATCTGCATTCATACCATGCAGTCGTCTACCTCGTAGCGCGCTCTCGCGGGTATGGTCATTCGCTCAACAAGATACCGAATTGCCAAAACGAGTCCTACAATGGATATTCTGCAACGCAATTTTGACGGGTATGTTGTAGATGGGACAGCGGACGGGCACGGAGATTATGAAGGTGGAAATGGTGCGTCTAAGTTACCGATCTCCATCGTCAATTCCGTTCACGTTCGCCGAGTTGCAGGATGTCAAGTCCACCTTACTTCATTTACTCATTGTATTGCGGTGGACGGAAATCGTCCATCTAGTGAATTGTAGGCTGGGTTGATAATTCTATTCAATCTGCTGTACAGCATGTACAATTATTTTTGTAGTCAATTTATGTACTATGGAATGGGAACTTTGACATGCATAGCCTCGGCCCGTAGACGTGGGGATTTGGGGGACCCAGAGCGATGTTGTGCTAAAAATATGAAACCCTCGTGGCCACTGACACGCACAGCCCAAGTGTTGTCGCCGCAGTGCCCACAGACGCAACCGTCTCTTCTCTTCGTTGACTACCTTCATCTATACTTTGCACCTCTACTACACACCGCAGAACAATAACACGATGAAATTCAAATCATTCCGGAAGTGGTGGCGGAGCATCGTTAATCGCAACGCATCTACTCAGGGAAATGTGGGCGCTGGACAAGCCCCCGAGGAGAGGTTTACGGTGAGTCAATGGATTTGAGTCTTGTATATCTGACCCTTCAACTGAAGAGGACGTCTTTTAAGAACATTTCGGCGGCTGGGAATGCACCTGTTCGATCCGGTATCGCGCCACGGGACCCATCATCCTTGCAGGGAAATCAAGATAGGACATCCACGCCGAGACCGTCTTCCTGCTGACTGGCCACCAGTTTCAAGGGTTGAAGAAATTGTCACAAAATCATCTGGCCAGTTTATTTATGCTTCTGTTGTGATCAAATATGTGTCACTGCCCCGCTACAATCCTGCTCGTCGACTCAACATTATTCATGACATCAATCTGCAAGGATCACAATCTTTGAATCCATTTGAGCATCTGGATCAACTCTATCAGCATATATTTTCTCGTGTAGAAAATCTGGACAAAGTACTTGACATTCTTGCATTTCGAATCATCACTGGTTATGAATTTGCAAATGTTCTTGAACCAGACCCTGCAATTCTGGAAGACCTATTGGCTGATTTGATCCCAGTTCTAAATCTTACTCCAGATGATGATGGTGATATTGAAATCCAATTCCTCCATGCCTCCCTCCCTGATTTTCTCCAAGACCAACTCCGCTCTCAGCAGTACTTCCTTGACCTCAATAAATACTGCACCAAACTGCTGTGCATGTTTCTGGAAAGGCCACTCCCAGATCCACACATGCCAAACTATGACTGGAAAAATGTAGCACAGCAAGAATACTGGAGATTGAATGCAATCAGAAGACTCCTTGAAGAGGCCAAGGCGTCTGACCAGCTGCAAAGTGCAGTCATGCACTTCAACTCAAGATTCCATTGCATGCAAATTGATCAGGAAGAAGGGAATGCTGAAGATCGTGTCCAAATTCTAAGGTCATTAAAAAAGCTGGTATGATAAATCCCAATTCATATTCATATTTCCATACTGATACTTTTATTAGAATTTTGATGACCAAGGCCATGCATATCAACATGTTCTGGACATGTTTGCTGAGGGGTATGCCAAATTCTGGCCATCCCACGGTAATGGTGTCAAGCATGAAGTGAGGAAATCCTCAGACCTTTGCACCAGGATCTCTCAGCTTCAGCCAGAGCTTGCACAACAACCACCATTGGATCTTAGGTGAGTTTACCAGGTTGGAGTAAAGAATTATATGTTCAAATATTTTTATATTTAGTGAAGAGGGAATACAACTCTGGAGAAAGAGAATAGGTTTGGATTAGTATTATTCAATAATGCAGTTGTATGTGTACAAAAGTGACCCAGACAGCTGGTAAGATTCACTCAAACACCTATCTATGGCATGAAATGTATTATTAAGTCTTGATCAATGATGCAAAGAATGAGAAGAACAGACACAAGACAATATTTTGCACAGAAATCGATGTGGCCATCTGAGCAAAGGTAGGGCATGAGACCATTTCAGAGTTGACTTTGACACTTGGAAGGGGGTACAACAGTGGTAACTGTCCATTAGCAGGAGTGGTGAGGATGAATAGGTGAGCATACATAGATAAATGCACTACAGTATATGGACTAGCTTTTCCTCGAAGCACAGTCCTTGAATTTCCCCCGTACCATGACAACAAAATACAGTCGTCTTCACATGAATCTTCTGATCTTTTCAACTTTGCCAAACTACAGATGGATTCTTGATCTGCGGGTCATGACTTTAGAGTGATACTTATCGATATAGCAAGAGAAATTGTCAATAAGCAAAGCAGGGAAGAGGATAAGAGACAAATGCACACTCATGCCTGCTTCGAGCAATCAAATATTGTATTCGGAGCACCTCATCATCGAATACGGAGACATTTGACTTCGGGACCAGAGTATGAGTGCTACTAAAGGACGGAAAGACAGGCAAAATCAGTAAGCCTGAGGATGGTGCTGTTACCATAAATTTAAGAAGACGCGCCTTCAGAAACAGTCCTTCACCTTATAACCCCAGCGAAATGGCAGCGAACGATGATTGCCTGCATTATGTCCTTTCTCGTATTCATTCTCAGTTGCTAAATCAGCAACGTCCTGGGGTAGATATGGGGAGAGAGTATAGTGAAACTTACTAGGGTAAAATTCCCCCTCGATCCTCGCCTTAAGCATACCGCGATTGAGCTGGCATTTTCTTGGCATTCTAAGCACAGTGCATTGATATGAGCATTGAATTTAAATGCTAAAAAGGGACGGGACGGGGACGAGTATTCGTTTGCAAGAGGAGTTATACGAGCGATGGATGCTACGAGGGTGAGCGTGTCCAAGGCCAATACTGAGCTACAGCTAAGAAACAAGTCCACCTCAGATAGTGTAGAAATTGATGAGAGATAGTTCTTACAACTGAAGCACTCCTCAGGGAGGACAGATATGATACGCGGCGTACAGAAGACCAGAGGATTCGAGCGAGTCAAACGAGGACGGACGGAGGAAATGGACGGTGACGTTCATAGTCGTTCTAATTACCGAAAAAGAAACTGATGCCCGATACAAATACAATAGGGCTTTAGCACAGTATATGCAGAATAAGAGCATACAACGCTCTCCATAGGAAGGAGCATGGAGAATGGCGACGAATGTGAACGACAAGGTGATGACGACGCGTACAGACGGTTCGGACGAGCTCGGATGTACGGGACCGCGTGGGAACGTTAGGCCCGAACGTTCCATCGTCGACGCCGAACCGAGCCTGTTCTTGCTTTCCGTCCTCCCTCGCTCATTTCTCGTTCAATGCAACCGCTCCATCCCGGACCCATACATGGGGCATCCATACACATGACGCGTCTTGGCTCTCGTTGGAGGAAACGACGCGTCCGCTGTGCCTGTTCTGTGAGCTCCATTGACACGTTGCAATTGGATAACTCGTGGCTACTTTATCACTCACTCAGTGCGTATTCTTCTCTGTTCTGGGCCTGTGTACATAACCAACCGTCATAAACTTGGACCCGGACATTTCTCTCCATTCTACCTGTACCGGACCCTGCGCCTCCGTATACACGACACGCCTTCGCCGTACATCTGCTGCACCTCCTTCACACATTCTCTCAACGCTTTTTCTCTACCCTCGGCTGGCCCTCCACCTCACAGCAGCCGTTGCCACATCGACATGCACTGAAAAAGACACGCGTAATGCGCCTCTGTACGCACGACACGCCTTCGTCCTTCATCTTCAGGCTTGTACTATGCGTCGCCTTTGCACGTTCTCTCTGCTTTCGCGGGCCGTAGCCTGGATTCATCCTCACAGAAGCCTTCCCCACATCCACCTGCATAGAAAAAGACACATCATGCTCTTCCCACTGCATTCCACGTATCCTGCCTTAGTGTCTCAATGCCCGTTAAGTCCACTGTTCGTCTATGCGTACGCCTGAACATCTGACCTCTCATATGGGTGCCCTGAAATCGCATCCTGCACACGTCCCTCTTTTTAATCTCAGTGATACTAGGGTCCTCCGCCGTACTACTCAAAACTGCGTCTAGTTCGTTAAATTCTCGAATTCTTCAGCAGGACTTCGTCAGCGCTCGTATTCGAGGAGAATAGTTTACCTATTCGTACTGTGCACGTCCGTCTTCTCTGTTTCCCAATAAGATCGTTCACCGGAAACTTTCGCTGCGCCACCTCTACATCGAGTATTCTCCCGCATTCGACGTTTTGAGGCGGCCTTCCATTTTATCTCGCTTCTTCCAACGCGTGGCATTAGACTCCTCATTTCATCACCCACGCATTGTCTGCCCCCAGCCTCGGCTACCGTACATGTCCCATATGCTACGCACAGTCGTGCTTATCAGGTCCTTCATCGACGATCCTCTTTATTTCAACCCCGAATATCATCTCCTACCCTGTTTTTATTACATACCCTCGTACGAAACGCGCGAAATGGGCCCAATGGCTCGTACTTGCTGTGCTAGAGAATACGTCGCGACTGAGCTACAGATCGAATTTTGTAATCTAACCCAAATAAACTGATTTCGCTCTCTTTGATGTCTGATCTGCTTAGCTTGGAAGTAATACAGAGTGAAGGTGCTGTACTCGAGTAAATGACCATCCATTGCGTGTTATATCGTGCGCAGAATTCTAGAATTTGGATCGAAATGCACGCACGACGACAGCATCAGAATAATCGCTGACAACCCTCAAGAAGGAAAGGTAGAACGAGAGATCAACCAAACTGTAGTCTTTACTTTATTCGCAATATAGTAGGTACAACAATTGGAAAACAAACAGAAAGTATCATAATCATAGAATAATCCATCAAAAATGAGGTCTGTAAAGACGAAAAGTTGGCGTGAGACGAAAAGGTGACCAGTTGACGGAGTAAAAGCACTGAAAGGATGTGCGCTGCGGAGGACTGGAGGCTACGTTTCTACGTCTTCATCCAGTATCGTCATATCATCCGACTCGAGATGGAATTCGTGGCGGAAATGATAAATTTCAATTGACGGCGAGAGTCGAAAACGGAAATTCGATTTGATGTCGACGTACGCACCGGCTACAAGTACAAGTGCGGACCCAGTTCCAGTATGTTACAGTGTAGCAGCAGAAACAGCAGAAAATGCCAATACCAGTCTCCTGTGATTTTATACAGCTATTGTCGTCGACAAAGAGATCTCTAACGCGTCCTAGGCATGCAAATGACATAGGTGGAGACGCGTATTCTGACTTCCGACCATGGAGAGGCTAGATGAGCGCTGTTCGAAAACGCGATGTGAGATTAGTGGTGCGGGAGAGAAAAGCCAAGACGCAAGACGAGAGATAATGCAGTAGAGAGCGTCTGATAGATGTAGCGCCGCGTCAAAGACAGACAACCATGAGGAGAAAAAAGAACCAATGATTGGGTATTTGCAATTGTCGACACATTCCTCCGTCTGACAACATAACAAGCGCGCGAGAAGTCGATGCGCATACCAGAAGGGTTGATTTGTGTTGCCGAATATATCAAGGAGGCTAAAATACAATGTTAGATCAGTATACTGTAGAGAAGCGAGCGAGTACGTCAAGAGGAAAGGGAAAACGTCTCTACGGATTTCACCATCGAGCACAAAGATAGCGTTCGAGACACCGAAGAACAGAACAAATATAGCGCTTACTACGTCGATAGAAGGAAGAGGGGATTAGTACGAAAGTAGTAGTACGAGAAAATGAACAAGACGCACCATAAGAGCCAGTCCCCGAAGTTAATAGTTATAATCTTGAGTTTTACCACCCGAGTAACAGCGAACGATGAACGTATGAATGCCGTGGCTTTTATGTACTCCTACATGACTCGATTAGAAATGTTCCGAAGAGGCGGTGGTAGGACGGAGGGCTTTACCGGTTGATATATATGCAGCGAAACTTACGAATAAATGATGTCCTTCGTCCCCGCCCTATGCTTCCAGAAACAACCATCTAGCAACAACCACGACAGCCTAAAGAATTCACTAAATAACATATGGAGCGAGACATGCAGTTGAGCCCCGTTCAATGAGAGAGACAAAAAGAGTAACAGACGCACCCATTCTTCAACACGATATTTCGCGCCAGGATTGAGTAAAACGGGGAGCTGGCGTCGACGTGGCATTCTGTAAGCCTAGTGTTCATGGATGCGTGGGGCTGATGCGCGGGCGGCGACTATTCATGAACTTGTGTGAGCGACGGGCGCCACGAGGTCGACTGTGTCCGAGGCAAGTGATTATAGTTAAGAAACCCAGTCACCTTAGATGATGTAGAAATGGAACAGAATTAGTTCTTACAGGTACAACACTGCTCAACGAAATGAAGCGTATTACTTGCGCAGAGAAGAGGATAAGGCTATGAGCGCACAAACGTCGATAGAGTAAAGAAGAGAGGGGATACATTCATTGTCACTCCAATGACCAAACAGGGCCGTTGCTTCCCCGCACAAGAGGGTCGCACAAGAGCATACAGTGCTTGCCAGAGGAAGGAGCATGGGCGTGAACGACAAGGTGACGACGTGCACGGGTCGGACGTCGGACGAGTTCGGATCTTTGTGATGGCGTGGGAACGCTACACCTGAACGACGCGAAACTGAACCGTCTGCGCCCATTCTCTCTCTTTTCTCGTTCAATGTGAGTGCTCGATCCAGGAGTTCTACATCAGCGGTCCATGACAAGTCTTGGCTCTCATGTCAGGAAGCGACGCGCCTGTGGTGCGTGCTCTGTGGGCTTCGTCTCGTTACTGGAGAATATACTCGTAGTGCGTCTCATTCTCTATTTCTGGGTCTGCGCATATATTAACCATCATCGACCTCAAGCCAGAGATCCTGCGCCTCCGTACACACGTTTTCGTCGCACGCATGTACTGCGCACGCCCTTCGCACGTTCTGTCAACGCTTTCGCGGGCCAGAGCTACGATTTATCCTCGCAGCAGCCTTCGCCCCATTCAGTTGCACGAAAAGGACACACGTCGTGCTATTACCCCTCCCCAACAAATCTGCCGCCTTTGTGTCTTCCTTAGAGCTCATGAATCCGAGTCTGTCTATGCCGTCCATCTATGTGTACGGCTGAATCTTTGCCCACTCATATGGGTGCCCTGTAATTGGGTCCTGCAAACATCCTCCTTCGTTATCTCAGTGATACCAACGAACTAAATGCGTCCAGTCCATCGAATTCACAAGTACTTCACCAGGACACTCTGCGACTCCATACCCCGTTTCTCTGTGTATCACTTACCGCTCGTATTCGAGAAGAATGGCTAACCTCTTCGTACTGCGCACGCTGGTCGCCTCCTTTTCCGGCAATATCGCCCACCCAGAAACTCTCGCTGCTACCCCTAGGCTCTGTATTGAGTTTTCTCTACCCTTCGACATTTCCACCTGATCTCGCCTTTTCCAATGAGTGACGGCTGTGGCGCTAGACTACCCATATACAAATCATCCATCACCTGCGCTATGTCTATTCTAGGGCCTCGGCTCCCTTACATGACCCATATGCTACACGCCGTCGCCTATATCTGGTCCTCCGTTGTCGATCCTGCCTATATCAACTCCAATTAACCATCTCTTACCCTGCTTCTTTCCTAACCTTTGTACAAAACGCGGCTAGCGGGTCTTGTACTTGCCGTGCTGGAGAATACATCGCGGTGGCGCTGTAGATCGAGTGTTGTAGTCTCACCAGAAATAAATTGATTTCGCTCTTTCCAAGGTCTGGTCTGGCTGAATGGTCCGATAATACGTCACTATAGCCCATGATCCTTAACGCTCTCCCATGCTTCTCGTAAATTTCGGCATGTATTTTTCTCATTATTTCGCTTTATACAACTCAACTGACTTCCATAGCAGCGAAATTGGCTATATCCAAGTCCCGCTAACGAATACGCCAAGCCCGTAGCATACCACGTATCCATATACCTCTTTTTTTTACGGAAAGACCTACATACTCTCTCAACTAAAATCCCACATCTATCATATCCAACAACGTCTCCGAAAATGTCAAGCCAGGCCAACTTGTGGGCCATCAGACTGACGCGCCTCCCGCGACTATAAGACCCTCGCTCGGAAGCAGAAACGCGCGGATGAAGGCATGCCAAATGTAGTCGTTAGGTACGCCGACCAGGTTCAGAACAACTTGAGAAAGTAAGGAGAGTGAATTACTCACATATGCGAAATTGACTGCCCGGAAATTATATAGGATTCGATGATTGTTGTGGTTTCAGCTCGATGCTTTTGTATTGGCGCCATGTTGCAATTGGAGGCACGCCTTCATCTCTCTACAGGCGTTTCTACCACCATATCTGCGGTGCGCTGCAATCCAGCTCCCGGGCCTCTGCATAGTTCTTTCCATAGATGACTCTGAATTGTGTCCCCATATTTCACATAACGTCGTTCTCACCTGCTCACAGTATGCTGCGCAATGCGTATACTATGAGCCTGTGCATTGAAACTTACTATGCGCTATGCAACCTGGATGCCACAAGTTCTATGCGTCCCTCGTTGGTGGTGATCCAAAGACGAGTCTGCGCTTCTGTGTAAACGACACACCTTTGTCCCTCACCTGCAGGCCCCCACCGCGTAACGGTCACCTTCGTACGTTGCGCCATCGCAATTCGTGAGCCACCGTCACTCCGCACTGTGTTCCTCGTCGGATGGTGTGGCTCGACTTCTATCTCTCGTCGACTGTGCTTGATTTCGTCTCGGCAACATTTCCTCTGTGATGATTGACGAATATACGAACCTGTGCACCTGAACACACAACAAGCTGTGTAGCCTGCACGCCGCAAGTCGATTCTTCTGGGCGTCCCTCTTTCCAATCAAAATAACTTCTAAAACGATGTCTGGTAAATGGCCCTCCCTCGACTCCCCATTCCACGCATAGTACCTAGTCTTTCGGTTCATCTTCGTGTACATGAAGAGCGACCTCCGCATACACAAAATGACCCATGGCGTACTTTTTTCCTCACCTTCCCTCTCTCTTTAACGTCTGCATTCATGCCACGCAGTGATATACGTCGTAGCGCGCTCTCGCGGGTATGGTCATTCGCTTATCATGATACCCAATTCCCAAAACGAGTCCTACAGTGGATATTCTGCCATGCAATTTTGACAGGTATGTTGTAGATGGAACAGCGGGACGGGAACGGAGATGATGAGGGCGGAAATAGAGCGTCCAAGTTACTGATCTCCATCGTCAATTCTGTTCACGTTCGCCAAGTTGCAGGATGTCAAATTCACCTTGCTTCATTGTCTCATTGTATTGCGGTGGATGGACATCGCCGATCTAGTGAATTATACTCTAGGCTGTGTCGAGAATTCTAATCACTCTGCTGTACAGTATGTACAATTGTTTTTGTAGTCACTGAATGAGAACTTTGACTTGCATAGCCTTGGGACGTGGACGTGGGGATTGGAGTGCCTCAGAGTGATGTAGTGCTAAAAATATAAATATGATTCCTTCGTGGCCACCGATACGCACAGCCCAAGTGTTGTCGCTGCAAAGCGTCCAAACGCACCCATCTCTTCTCTTCTTTGACAATCCTCATCTGTACTCTGTACTTCTACTACACACCACAGAACAACAACATGATGAAATTCAAATCATTACGGAAGTGGTGGCGGGGCATCGTTAACCATAATGTGTCTACTCAGAGAAATATGGATGCTGGACGAGCCCTGGGGGAGAGGTTGGCAGTGAGTGATGGATTGGATTTTGTATATCTGACCCACCAGCTGAGAAGTATGTCGAAGGACAATGCGGCATATGGGAATGCGCCTGTTCCGTCAGGTATTGTGCTACGGGACCCATCATCCTTGCAGGTAAGAGTATGCATTGTACCCTCAAAAAATCTTGATATTAAACAATGGTCAAAGGATGCAGGCAGTACACACGCGGTCCCAATACACGGAAATGATGCGAACATGCCGACAACCAGACACCATATGTTTCCAAATGCTAAGAATTTCGCCATCACTGGTGGGCAATTTGATATTGTAGAAAACAAGGTTATATACATAGGAAATCCTGAACGAGGTACGCCCTCCGAAACTGTACTACTCAAACAATGACCTTACTACAGCTCCAACATACACAGCCGGCTTCAAGCTACTGCGAGAGAGAGTCGCGCCATCGGCATTCCATAACTCCGCCCAGCGAAACGATCCTCCTCGTTGTCATCCAAACACCCGTGTTCAGATTCTACAGGACATGTTTGACTGGATCCTTCAAAGCGATGATCGCGAGACGTGGTTATTGTGGTTGAACGGTGCCGCCGGGGCCGGAAAATCCGCCATCATGCAGACGCTCGCGGAACGCTGCGTCAAGAAATTGATTGCAATTGCTAGCTTCTTCTTTTTCCGAGGCGATTCCACTCGCAATTCGGTCGGCCCGCTTATGGCGACCCTCGCATATCAGCTCATACTGTCTATCCCCGAAACAGGAGAAGAAATTCTTTGGACCATTGAGCACAACCCGCTCATCTTTGATCAGACCCTTGAGTCTCAACTTCGCCAGCTTCTTATCAATCCAATTCTTTCCTTGCCACTGCGTCTGCAGCGCACATTTGCCATCTTCATAGATGGTCTTGATGAGTGCGAGGGTGAACATAATCAAGCTATGCTTATCAAACTCCTCGGCACCATTGGGCAGAACAATACTAATTCTCCCATCATATTCCTTCTCGGGAGTCGTCGTGAACCACAAATTGAAGCTGCATTCATACAATATCCAGTCTCCCAGGTTCTTCACACTATTCCACTTGACAACTCCGATATTGAAAAGACATCAGATGACATCCGACAATTCCTAACTGATAAATTCAAGGAAATCAAGTCAGGACACCGATGCCGAGATCGTCTTCCACCTGACTGGCCACCGGTTTCAAGGGTTGAAGAAATTGTTGCAAAATCATCTGGCCAGTTTATTTATGCTTCTGTTGTTATCAAATATGTGTCACTGCCTCGTTACAACCCAGCTCATCAACTCGACATTATTCATGACATTAGTCCACGAGGATCACAATCTCTGAATCCATTTGAACATCTGGATCAACTGTATCAGCATATATTTTCTCGTGTAGAAAATCTGGACAATGTCCTTGATATCCTGGCATTTCGAATCATTAGTGGTGTTGAGTTTGCAAATGCTCTCAAACCAGACTCTGCAATTCTGGAAGACCTATTGGCTGATTTAACACCAGTTCTAAGTCTTACCCCAAGTGAACATGGTGATATTGAAATCCAGTTCCTCCATGCCTCTCTCCCTGATTTCCTCCATGACCAACTCCGCTCTCAGGAGTACTTCCTTGACCTCAATAAATACTGCACCAAACTGCTGTGCATGATTCTAGAAAGGTCACCTCCAGACCCACTTTTGCCAAACTACAATTGGGAAAATGTAGCACAGCAAGAATTCTGGCAATTGGAGGCAATTAGAAAACTTTTTGAAAGGGCTGAGGCATCTGACCAGCTGCAAAGTGCAATCATGCACTTCAACTCCAGATTCCACTGCATAAAAATTGATCAGGATTATACCAATGCCTATCATCGTGTCCAAATTCTACAATTATTAAAAAAGCTAGTATGTTAATTCTCAATTCATACTCATATTTCCATGCTAATATTTTTATTAGGCTTTTGGTGACCAAGACCAAGCATATCAACATGTCCTGAATATGTTTGCTGAGGGATATGCCAAATTCTGGCCCTCCCACAGTGATCGTGTCAAGAATAATGTGAGGGAATCTGCAGACCTTTGTGCCCAGATATGTCAGCATCATCCAGAGCCTGCATGACAACCATCTTTGGATCTCAGGTGAGTTTGACAGATTGGAGTGAAGAATTATATGTTAAAAGATTTTTATATTCAGTGAAGAGGGGAAAAAACTCTGGGAAAAGAGAACAGGTTGGAATTAGTATCATTTCATTGAGCAGTTGAGCAATTTATGTTTGTAATTCTATGCATAATTGGAGTTTCTGGCTTCTCTCACTTGGAACCATAATCTTATTTTTGTCTTCAACATCAAATGACTGCGAAGCAGTAGTGTTACTCTACAATCACCTCATCATGCTGGAATGGGGGACATTGGCATTTTCCGGAGAGATGGGCAGGTGTTATGTTTGTTTTGCGAGGATTGGGTATGGTTGTCATCTTGAATTCAATATTGCGAATTTCTTGAGTACATCCTGTTCTTCATATCATGTTCCCTTCTGAACTGTCTAACTAATCATTTTCTTTCAGTTGACTTTATCACGAACATACATTTTGCTACTGCTAGTACCAACAATCTTGAAGTGCCGTACCTCTATCTGAGGATACCAATATCAATGTAGATGATTTGAATACCGCAGAATCTGTCCAGCAGCAACTGCAACCACCCGTTCACAAGCCAGATTCAGAAGCTGCCTCCGCGCTCAGTGCGCTCATCGACACGTACGAGACAAGTAATATAACGAAGACAATCCGGGAGGAGGACAAGACGGAGTCATCCTCGAGCCATCGCGAAGTGCATATATTCGTATGCGCAGACAGTGACGTTATAATGTCCTTAGACTCGGAAGCAGGTATAACACCGAGCGGAGTGAATGAGATGTTAAAAGGTAGGTGGTGGGCGAGCTATACAACAATGTTCAAGATCCTCACCAGGCAGGCATTCCAGGACCTATACAAGAACCCGGATGTTCGCAAGTAACTCACAGTCACCCATTTTTATGCTGGGGTATATAAATTGCAAATATGTATATAACTCGTAATCACGTCGTATCGCTTATATATATTTTTATCTCGTGGAGTTTGTGTCTCTCACGCAATCGATGCTTCAGACTCTCGGCGCTTCACCTACAGGCCCTCGGTTGATGTACGTACGAGAGATCTGGGTTTGAGATTATGACAAGGAAATGCACGGAGCTTGTTGACATAGGCACCCCGTGCGCCTAGAATAGGAGACAGTAAACATACTTCGCAGTACCGAGCATGTCTGAAATAGATATACAAAGTCGGCTTTTAACGTCGAATTTGGGATCCCGAGACGACGACAATGAGTGACGGAGAACGTAACAAGAGTCGAAGAACGGAGGACAGAAGAGCAATTAAAATCCGATCAATTAATTGTGTCCAATCTGAGATTGGGACTTCTGAGTATGCATTCTGGAGTGAATAGTTAATGGGAAGGCATTTGATTAACCCCGGAATATCAATCTAGGTAAAAGCAAGTGCGATCAGTGGGTATGTGACATTGGAATCTGAAATGTGGGGGCAATAAAGTCAGATTAGAGAGCATAGCGGACGACAATAGAAGTTATAGAACGAACTCACGAGTTCACTTTTGTTCATGAAAATCGCCCTGAATAGGGAGAGTATTACAGTAGACAGGTCACAAACGCGTAGCAGCGGATGGGATGTAAGATCTAGATGACCGAGGAGATTGGTTGCACGGTGGTTCTACTATATCGATAAGGGAGCGAAGAGAGAGATATCACATTATGCGTGGCAATGGACGTGACGCACAGTAAGAACCAGTTCCGAACATTTTGATATTCAGTTTCTCTGACCAAATGACTCCGATCGATAGCCCGTACATTATAGTAGCCACAATCTCCTGCAGGACACGATGAGAAGCTTCCCAAAGAAAAGAAACGAATAGGCAAGAGTGACTAGTGGAGGGAATATATAATCAAATTTACAAGAATGAAACCAACTTATGAACCTTGCCCTACGCGTACGTGCAAAAGTGAATCCAACGGCTGGAGGTATTTGCACCACCAGCATCTATGAGACGAGACATATGGGTAAGGCATGATATACATAGGCAACAATGAGAGTAACAGACGCACAAGTGTTCTAGCATGATATTTCGCTTCAGGATCCAGTGCAGCGGACGACGATTGATCCGAGGTCGATGTAGCAATCTGAGTGCAGTTGAGAGTATTGCAGTTTGAGGATTGACTTGAGATGCGGAGAATAGGATGCGACGGTGACGACTACTCATTAGCAGGAGAAGTAGTGTGGGCGATAGGTGTTATGAGGTTGAGCGTATTCGGGCCCGGCATAGAGAAGACGGTAGGATACAATGAATTCGAAGGCAGGAAAGAGAAGAGAGAAACATTCGTTGATGCTCCAGCTACCGACCAGGCTGCTAGTGCCTCTCACAAGAGGGCTTTAATACAGTGTACGCGGCACATGAGCGTACAGTGCTTGCCATAGGAATGAGCAAGGTGAATGGGGACGAATGTGAACGACAAGGTGATGGTGAGACCTGCATGGTTCGGATGAGTTCGGACATTCGTGACGGCGTGGGAATGCTAGGCCTGAATGCGTCTGTCGAGGCCAAACCGAACTTGTTCTTTCCTCTCTCGTTTCTCGATCGCTCAATCCAGGACTCATACGTCGGACATCCATATACTTGACGCATCTTAGTTGTCGTGGGGGGAAGCGGCGCATCCGTGGCGCCTGGGCGCCATGTCATAGTTGGATAACTTGTGTCTGCTAGCATCCACACATAGTGCGTAACCTGCTCTGTTCTGAGCCTGCGCATACAACCGCCCTCGAGGTCTAACTCAGAACTTTCCCTCCATTCGCACTGTATGTGAATTTACGCCTCCGTACCCACAATGTGCCTTCGCCGGACATCTGTAAGCATGCTTTGCACAGCTCCTTCGCACATTCTCTCAACACTTTTTCTCTACCCTAGGCTGGCTCTCCACCGAACAGCGGCCATCGCCACATCCACTTGCACCTAACAGAACATAGATCGTACTCTCCCTCCGGTATTCCACGTCTCCTGCCTTGGTGTTTTCCTTGAAACTCGCGAATACGAATCTGTCCATGCTGTCCCTCTGTGCGCACGCGTAAATCTGCCATATTTTGCCTGGGTACTTCTTAAATTGTGTCCGGCTCACGTCTGTTGTTGATATGCCACTCTGATAGTAGGATCTTCCATTGTACTACTTGGAAATGCGGCTCGCCTGTCGACCTTATGAGTTCAGGCCAGGACTTCATGTCCTGCTTCTCACTTGTATCAATTACTGCTCATATTCGATGCGAACAATTAAGCTATTCACATGGCGCACGTCCGTTGCCTCCTTTTTTTCACCAGAAGATTTTGCTGCTATACTTCTAGATTCTGCATCGATTATTTTCTGTTCTCGATGCTTCAAGGCGTCCTTAAACCTGATCTCGCCTATTCCTCCTCCTCCTCATTTCATCGCCTGCGCCACGTCTATCCTCAGGCATCGGCTCTCTTATATGACCCATGTACTACACACCGTCGCGCCTATCTGGTCCTCCATCGATGATCCTACTAGTATCAACTCCGATTATCATCTTCTATCCCGCTTTTCTGTCATATCCATGTACGAGCCACCCAGCAGCGCCCATAAGCGCCGCGCTGGAGACTACATCGCGATTGCGTGACGAATCTAGCGTTGTAATATATATAACCACAAATAAATTTGATTTTTTTCTTTTCGAGGTCTGGTCTGCTTAGCTTGGTGGTCACTGAATACACGAGACTGTAAACATTGACATTCTCTCGCCCTTCTCATACATATTTACTGGTATTATCATTCTCATCATGTGCGCTGCTATTCAGCTCAGCCGATTTCCTCCTCTAAGGTATGCGCCGGAGCGATCGAATATTGCGAAAATTCGACAAAAAATATCAGAAATCCCAGGATGCGAAAGCGGAACACAGTCACTCGGATGAACAACGGAAGCGAGTCCTTCATAATCAGTTAATACCTTCAAGCTCGCGATGAGCTATCAATACGCAAAGAATAAGGCATGTCAAATCTTCGCCTCTCTTGACGCTCAAAGAATTTCAGACATCTGCTCAGGCCCTTCCAAACAAGAGATATGCTTATGTTCTGAGAAGAGCTCAATCGTAGGAACTAAGAGATTAAATTACAACTTTGGTCAGGTACCGTATGCTCGCAGTTCAGGAGTGGAAAGGGTGTGTTCAAATCTGCTATCTACATCATCATCTCGCTAACTATAACCGAGTAGTCTACCATTCTTGCTTTTGGGTAAACTCATTGATCTAGATGATAATGTATCTGGGCAACTGTTTAAAATGGACGCCGCGGACTTCGCGCGAATACAACGTTTATCACTATGCTGCGAAGTACAAAAATAATAAAAGCTATATAGCTCCCATCGTTAATCCATCTCACGTACTGTACAAGTATCCGTAGATAGAAGCAATGAGCACTTGCGAATTGCATAGCCTTCGAAGTTCGAACGTGGAAGTGAGGCTCGAACCGTTTGTGCTAAAAATATGAAAGCCTCGTGGACACCGCCTCACGCCGGGCGTGGTCGCTGCAGTGCACAGAGTCGCATTCGTCTCTTCTTCCACCTCCTTCATCTGTATCCCGCACATCTGATACTCTTCGCAGAGCAACACCACTACGAAAGTCGAATCATGCTGAATGCAGTTACTCGAAGAAGCTATCACTCTCAGTGAACAGGAAAAGAGCGGCGGAGAGGTCGAAAAAAAAAATAGCGTCCAGAAAGTAGGCTGTGTGATTGCTTGAATTCGTCGAGACCAGTTTAGAGATGTTAAAGCAGAGAGATAACGAGAGTATCCACATAGGCTAACGAGTCGAGTAAAACTGCAAGTAAGAATAAGAACAGTCAAGAGGATCGAAGCGGGCGGGCGGGATTGGTATAGCTGATTAATCCTAGTCCGAATCTGTATCAAACATAATATATAAGCACTAAGTAGTTTCCTGATAGTGTCACCGAAAGGTTCTGAAAAAAAGTCAGTTAATTCGAGATCGGTGGTTGACGTTCGTACGAATGATGTGGATTAGAAACTATTAGGGACGAAACGCGCAGAGCTGTTGACATGATATGCGCCTGTTACAAATAAAGGGAGAAAATAACCGAACGTCACCGATGTCGAGCATGTATGGACCGAAAGGTGCTCAAGTTTGACGTCGGATTGAGGGTCCAGGGAAAGAGATGAGTGGAAAGAGATTTAACATTGGGACCTGATAATCGGCGGCAGAATGACATTAAGCCAGAATGGATAAGTAGGGCGAGTGCTGTGTCGAAAGACGAGAGAGAAAGAAAGATATCGGAAAAAATATGTAGGTATGAAAGATCAACGTACCATACGTACCAGTCTTTCAAGTTTCAACTTCTATCCATGAAAAATTCCCCATAAAATGACACCGAAAGATATTCGTCTTCGCCTTATCTTCTGGTTCCACAACAACGCTCTGCGAAGTCGATGAGCCAAATCGAGTTTACAATCAAATATCTGGGCTGACCTTACAAAACTCGAATGAAGTCCAAATTTAACTGCGCCTTCCGTATCGATCTGAAAGTCGAACAGCGGACCCGACTGTACAGCAAAGAATGTGGTCAATACGCGAAGGAGGGACGGGGATAAGGGACCGACGCACGTACATGTATCAATGTTTATTCCCACATCGAGAGATTTCAGTGAGGGAGGAGAGCTGATATCGACGAAGGACAACGGAGACTACTCGATGTCAGGCGCGTTCGTTGTGACCAATCGGAGACGGAAGTGGCGCCTGTGGAGCGTGTATTCCGGGTGGATGGTTCAGAGAGATGAAGCAAGAGGGCGGATAGCCCCTACGCAACAACAAGATTAGACGTGAATCACGTAGCAAGTAATGTTGAATTCTGAGAACTGCGGGCAAGAAAGTCGCATTGAAAAAGAATAGGATGTGCTCACGACTTCATTGTTGTTCGTGAGAGGGACCAGAGTAGAAAAGAGGAATACGATAGAGAGGCTATGTGCGTGTAGAAGCAGGACAGAGTGGAGACAGCGAGAAAGAGACATTCGTGTTCGTTCTGCGTACCGTCAAGACTGTTAACGCACCACAGAAGAGGACTGAAGCTAAAGGACAGTATCAATCGCGCAAGAAGACACGCTCTGCTCGCCAGAGGAAGAAGCATGGAGGAAAGCAGCGAATATGAACCACAGGACATACTTACGAGGAGGATGGGAAGAGAAAACGCATGGTTCGAAATCTTCGGATGTGTTCGGACGTTTGGACAGCGTGGGAACGTCCTGTTCGCTCGGGTCCGAGACAACGAACCACTCCTTCGCTCCAGTTCATCGCGCCTTGCTAGCTACCCGCACGCGACGATGAAGGTGACCTGTGCGTCCGTGCGCACGACGTGTCGTCGTCTCTTATACACGGTGCACTTGCTCCAACTACCACGCTGTGCTCTGTCCCTACCCTCTCGACATGGATGTGGGCTAGCTCACGGGCTACGAAGATGGATGACGGGCTGTAGGAAAGAAGAGGAGACCCGGGAGCGGGACACTCACCAGGTACGCCCCACTACGCCCTCCTCCCCGCACTCCCTGCTCATTTCCTCCTGATTCTTCCAGCGACTCCACGCGCTAGTGGCATATCTGCCTCCCTACTGCGATCACACCCTCTCCACCACCCCCTTCGGCTCATGCAGGTGCGTGGCACGTACTGTGTACGCTTCCATGTCATGCCCAGCACTTCCTGCTGCCATCTCCGCCGCCCTGTACAGAGCGAAGTATCGCCAAACTGACATTATTGGACGTTGAGCGTTGTGCCCACCCTCCTCGACGTGCGCCGCTCCACCACCCGCCTCGCCTCCGCGTTTCTTGCACGAACGATGGTCCTATACCCACAAAGGCTGCCACGTATTCGTGTCCGCGATGGCGTCACAGGGACGTGCGCTCAGCCAGCGAGTGCTCCCAGCATGGGAAGGAGACCGCGAATAGCGCGGACACGAATGACCCGATGTGCATACGACGACGTTCAACGACGGCAACGACGAGGACACACATGCACCCCCCAAAACACCGTCTATACGGACACAAAACAGTGCACTTGTATTGTTCTATGTCGTGGAGACGCGAGATTTGGAGTGGGAGCATACCCACAAACCCCCGCCTACGGGTACGCTTTCGGCGAGGGTCTGACATGCTCGACCTGTATCCGTACCCGCCATGTCTTACGACAAAACCCGCACAGGTTTCCATACCTGTACGGATCATGGATACGTTCTCTCAGAACCTTTCAGACGTTCAGTCCGGTGGGAATGAAGAGATTTTTGGCGGCATATTCATCACCTTGCAGTGTCGAGGCGGCGAGTGTTTGCACTACTCGCAAGCGCCAGGATATGTGGTGCGAAGAACCTCATGGGTTCTTTACACGTACTCTCGCTAACAGATTAGTTGGCCCCACCTAGACCTGGTTTTCAAATCGTTTCGAATGCTGGAGGCGCATTTATATTCCTTTTAGTATTCATTCGTATGTTGCATTATTTCCGTCATTCTTATGCAACTCGACTAACTTCTAGTTCTACGGTACATCAGTTGCACACGCAAGGAAGGCGAGACCGGCTACACCGAACTCCCCGAGAACCAAGACACAAAACTCATGGCAGACCACATCCCCACATCCTCCTATTTCTCTGGGATCGCCTATTCACTCAGCTCAACCTCCACATCTATCCTCTCCAACGTCTCCAGAAGCATCGAGCCATGCCAAATCATGGTCATCATGGGCACGTTGAGCGCATTAACCGCCGGAAAATCGACACTCATGGACATCCTCTGGGGGAGGCGCAAAAGCGGAGAAGTAAGCGGAACAGTGCTGGTGAATGGCCGAGAGGTGGACGATGAAATTTTTCAAGAAGATCGTTGGATATGTGGATCGGGACTCGGAGGATACTCTGATGAACACACTGATGGTGTATGAGACGGTCCTGTACAGCGCACCTTTACGCCTGTCTCGGGAGACAGACGATGATGCGAGGAAGTTCAGGATGCTGGAGATGTTGGCAGAATTGGGGTTTTTAGGTATCAAGGATGCGCACTGGGGATAGTGGTAGGTCCCTTTTTCGGGTTGGAAGAATAGTCTGGGTTGACATATATTATTTTTGAAGGACATCGTTCAAATCTATGGAGGCGAGAAATGACGAGTCTCGATTGCTCGTGGACTCGTAACGTCTCCATCCATCATCCTCTTAGGCGAACTTACGAGCATTTCGATACATTCAACGCATTCAATATCATATTATCTCCGTCTTTTCTTGCCTTCAACCATAATCATACTGCCGTTTCATCAGCAAATTGTGTCGCTCTGAAAGAAAGGAAATTCGGTGTGGAACTTGATGTTGCTGCTTCGACTATCCTTTCTACTTTCAGTCTCGAGGATAGGTGGGTGATTCTCTCAATTGCGATGAGCGATGATGTGATCTCAGATTTCGCAATTTCAGTTGTGCTTGTGGCCGAATATCACACTACAAGTTATCTTCTTCGTGACATTCGCCATGGCGAGCTTTATGACCTTGCACTTTTACGTGAAGGAGAAATGATAAGAGAATTGGACGAGCATCTGATTTGATTCTATCAGAATGGATTTGTATAATCCCTGACTTCGCGCTCGCGAGTGGCTTATGGTCACCATTTTTAGGCTTGGGTATACAGTTTACAGACATGTGTATATAGGTATTTATTCTCGTCGAATTTATGTATATCCTATTCATGAGCGACGCCTTTAATTTTCCGACCTCTCGGAGCAGAGACAATCTCACCTTTAAGAGAATTCGCTCTATATTCTGGAGTCCTACGAGAAAAGTCGACGTGGTAAAGACGCACGACATAAGTCAGGTTCTTTGCGGCGCTCATATATTCTTTCAACGTACGAATAATACTTAATCCTGAAGTCTTTTTGCTGCTTCGGACTTTTCAAGGCGCGGTAGGAGCTTTCTTTCCTGCAAGGATTGTGGATAATACCTTTGCGATGCTACCTAAGGGTAGAATGGAGACTCAATCCCTCACACAAGGACGTGTTGAAGAGGGCGAAAAACTTGGAAACAGAAAACAAGAAAAAGACATACCCGGCGGAGTACGCCTATTAAAACTCCCTCCGTAGCTTTGATAGTCAATGCTCACAACTTTAAAAGGAGCGTAGACGTGAATGACAGAAAAGGCCAAGTCATCAGGGAAAAAGATGGAGCGAACATGGCTATGTCAACGTTTAGTGCGGTGGGTTGAACGTAAGAGTGCTCGAAGTACGAGTGACCTGGATAGACTGCAGAGCTTTCCGCATGATAAGCACCGCGTACGCCCAAAATAGAAGACAGAAAACGAACATCCTGAAGTTGAACACGGCTGGACAGGAAAAGGTCCATATCTGACGTCGCATCTAGGCTCCAGAGGGACAGAACAAATAAATAAATCGAGATCGAAAACCATGCTGTGGTAGATGAAGGAGAGACACTGTTTCAGGGAGGAGAAACGTGGAGCAAGAAGGGCGAGTACTGAAGTGACGAACGAGAGAGAGATCAAGATATCAGAAGGAAAATTGTGAGTCTGTGATCGACAAACGCACTTTAATATGTGAAGTAGCTTTTCATCAGGGTTCTGTCCTTGGATTTCGGCCGTAACGCGACACCGAAATAAGTACAGGTATCTTTGTCTGCATTTTCTGGTTCTGTTCAACTGAGCCAAGGTATAAATCGATCCATGATTTGCGTGTCTTGATCGATAGTTATCTGTATAGCAAGCAATGTTATCTATAAGCAAAGTGAGGAAGGGATAGGAAACAGACGTGCTTTCGTTCCTGCGTCGAGCGATCAATTTGTGTTCGGAAATCCTACCATCGAACACAGAAATATTTGACATCGGATCCAGACGCACAGAAGAACGGAATTAGGAGTTCAACTAACGGGAAGATAAACGAGAGAAATCAGTAAACAAGGCAGTGTGCGGCCGTTGGCAGAGAATCAAGATGACACACTATCAAAATCAGTCCTTCACATTAGTCGTCCTTTCTCTAACGGAATAATAGCGAGCGACGGCTGCCTATATTATGTGCTTTCATGCTATTATATCTACGCGTCGTTGAATCGTTAGCATCCCGAGGCAGATATGGGGAAGGAGTATAGTGAACCTTACCAGAGTAAAACTGCCCATCGATCCCCGACCTACATGTACCGCGATCGAGCTTGCATTGACGTAAAAATCTGAGCTTGGCATTGAGATTTAAAAATTGAATTTGGATGCGGGGAAGGAGCATGGCAGATGCGCGTATTCATTAGCAGGAGCCGTGTCGGTGAGGCATGCTATGAGGTTGAGCATAGGTTCCGGTGACTATCGTTAAGAAAACAGGTCGCGTCAGATAACACGAAGAATAACGAGAAATAGCTCTTACAGGTTTAATGCTGCTCAACGCAGTCAAGTTCAAAAGTAACACAGCATACAGAAGACAAAAGGGTAAGAGCGTGTCAACGAGGACAGATGAAAGAAGAGAGGAAATATGCTTAGTGGTCCCAGTCACTGGCCAGGCAGCTGATGTACCGCATAAGAGAATATCGGCACAGTGTATCCTGTACAAGACCATACAGTGCTTGCCAGAGAAAGGAGCACGGAGGACAGCGTCGTCGAACGTGAACGACGAGTGACGCGTGACGACGCGATGATGACGCGCAGGTCTGGACAAGTTCGGGTCGGTGTGGGAACACGCCCCACCGTCAACGCCGAACCGAACCTGTTCTTGCTTTTCCGTCGCCACTGGCTCTCTCTATCCTCGCTCTATCCTCGTTCAATGAGATCGCACCATCCTGGAGTCACACACCGGACATCTATACGCACATATACACGACACGTCTTGGCTCTCGTAGGAGGAAACGATGCGTCCATGGCGCCTGTTCTGTGGCCGTCATGTCGATTGGATAACTTGTGGCCGCTAGCACACCAGTGCGTATCCTTCTTTGTTCTGAGCCTGCGCACACGACTGTCTCCTACCTGACTCCAGAACACACACTCCATTCGCACCGTACATGACCCTCATCCTCAGACTTGTGATGTGCGCCTCCTTCAGACGTTCTCTCAACGCTGGCCCTTCACCTCACACCAGCCGCCGCCCCATTCGCTTACATCGAAAGGGATGTACATACATCGTGCTCTACCCCCAGCATCCCACATCTCCTGCCTTAGTGTCTTCCTTAAAATTCGTGAATCCGAATCCGCATGTGCCATCCGTCTATGCGTACGCCTTAATCCCCAACTACGTTTCGTTCGGATACCTCTACAATCGCGTCCTGCTCACGTCTTCCATTGGTATCTCACTGTAATACCAGGAACCTCCGCCGTACTACTCGAAAATGCATCTACTTCAGGAGTACCTCACCAAGACATACTGGAACTCGATGCTCGCTCCTCATCGTCAATTAGCGCTCGTATTCGAGGATAATATTTACCCTATTCTTACTGTGCGTGTCCGTCTCTTCTGTTTCCCAATAAGGTCGTTCACCGGAAACTTTCACTGTGCCACCTCCGTATCGAGTATTCTCTCGCCGTCGACGTTTCGAGGCGGCCTTCCATTTGATCTCGCCTCTTTCCAATGAGTAGCGTCAGACTCCTCGCTACACCACCTGCGCCATGCCTACCCTTAGGCATCGGCTCCCTTATATGATTCATATTCTACATACCGTCGCGCTTATCTGGTCCTCCATCGACGATCTTCTTCATTTCAATCCCGAATATCATCTCCTACCCTGTTTCTATTCCGTATTCTTGTACTTTCGAAATGCGCGGAACGTACCCAGCGGCTCTTATAATTACTGCGCTGGAGAATATGTTGTGATTGCACTACGGATCGAATTTTGTATTCTAACCACAAATAAATCGATTTCGCTTTTTTCGAGGTCTGGTCTCCTTAGCTTTGTGATTCACGAATACAGGAGATTGCAAACCTTGACGCTCTCTCGTCCTTTGTCATACAATTTATTCGTATGTATCATCGTCAACCTGTTCACTCTCATTCAACCAAACTTTCTCTTCTAGTCCTATAGTACAACGGCCGCACTTGCAATGAGGCCGAGATTGATTAGATCCGACCCATCTGAGATTGAAGGAGCTAGATCACGTCTCAGCATCCCTCTCCAACGTTTCCGTAAACGTCAAGTCAGGCCAACTCACGGGCCATCAGATCGACGCCCGTTTCTCGACTGTAAGATCCTCGCTCGGAAACGAAAACGCAGAGATGAAGACGAGCTGGTGAACGGCCATAATGTGGACAACGAAGGTCTTTGGGTACGTCAACTAAGAGAACGCTCATACGATTCACTCAGAGAAAATGCCGACTGTTCGTAGGGCGCTGGGCGAAAGGACATAAATTTACAAATTCACGATCACGCTTGACCTACTTTTGTACAGCTCCAAAGAATAGACGATCAGTGTTATTGAGAACGATGCGAAAAAGTAAGGAGAGTAAATTACTTCCACGAAAAGAAAGCTCGATTCCCTAAGCTTCATCATCGAGGGTTCCACTCAGATGGTTTGGTGTTCCGAAAATTTGCTTTGAATGGTCATATGGACATACGACGATCTGACTGAAAGAAGGGACCATTGACGTATGAAGTTCCATGAGTACCGTGCACGCGTTGGAAGACAACGAGCGTGGGCCGACAAACGTGGATGCTTTCGAGAGGAAGTGAATGTGAGTTGACATTATTTATCAATCTTATAGATCAAGTTTGGCCTTTGCGTTTATGTTTCTGATTCTCGAAGCTTTTCTGCATCTCTCAAGAGATCATCGTCGAGCTTTGCACCGGAATCGAAAATTATGTAGGATTCGACGATTGTTGTGGCATCAGCACGATGCATTTGTATATCCCGTTTACGCGGCTGATTCACGCCTTGCAATAGTCGAATATTGACCATGACCTACATCTCGGTGAAACTGGGCTTTCGCATTATCAATTAGAACACATATTGTTAAGCTTTCATAACTATAATACTGCTGTCTCTCGAGCTTTGCTATGCCATTACCATGTGAGAAGTAAGACAGGGTGAAGGCTCTGTACATGACGGTCCATTTCGTGTTGGATTAAGCGCAAAGATTATAGATCCAAATACATGCAAGATGACAGTGTCAGAATAAACAAGAACCCAGAGAAGGTACATAGCACAAACGAGAGATGAGGCCCATTCATTCGCAGTAGGGATGTACTCACTAGACGGAGTGAGTGCATTGAGAGGATGTTTGACAGAGGCGTGCCGCGGAGGCGTGAAAATGATGGTGAGGTTGCATTTTGTCCACATAGGCGGTCCTGAAGATGTCCATCCAGGCGAAACTGAAGAGAAGAGATAGGGTCGCACGACGAGAAAAAAAAAGTCACGAAAACGGAAGCAAGGCAAAAGAATTCGCGCTCGTAGACGCTTTTACAGATACCCCTGTCGACGAAGCAGATCTACCCAGCGTCCTGGACACTAAAGTAATCGTACTGGACATGCTTACCCCGGTTCCTGGGCACCAAGAAGCTAGAGTAGTCAACATCATCTCCGAAGACGCGAAATCCAAGAGAGATAAACGACTAGCAGAGAGATTCTGCGAGGCACATAGCCCAGCATGAAGAAAAGATAACACAAGCAAGAAAATAAAAAGAATACGAGACGTCTGATGTAGCAAGCAGAGAACGCCATATATGTATCGATCTCGTTCCCTTTGAGGGGATTACTATATAATAAGCACGCGCCAGCCGTAGAAAATATCGAGTAGTCCCACTGTTATCGAGGGAGTTGAATGTATCATCCCCCGTTGGAATAGGTGACTGAGCGATCATACGTGGGCAGAGCATCGAGTCGCAGAGTACAAAGCGACTTGATTCCGAATGTGAGATCTGGAGGACGGAGGAGACTAGGCGCATCTTTTCGTGTTATATTGATAGAGGGGCTAAGAAGAGATATCATCAAAGGTAGCGATTGTCCTTGACAATAGGCGAGACGCACCATAAGAACCAGCCCCAAACATATTGTGCTATTCAGTTTCTCCTACAAGAGGGCTACAAACGATTGCCATCTACACTGTGGTAACGAACTCCTGCACGACGAGATGAGAAGCTTCCCAACGAAAGGAAATGAAAAGGTCAGCTTGACTGGCGAAGGAAATATATAACCAAACTTACCTCAATGAACCCACTTATGTGCCTCGCCCTACGCGTACAAAAATGGATCCGACGGCTGGAGGAATTCGCACCATCATATGGGGCGAGACGTATGGGTAAGTCATGACTAGACACAGGAGACAACGAGAGCAACTGGTATTCGCCAGAGAAAGGAGCATGGAGCAGATCCGATTTCGAAACTGTCGAATGTGAAACGACGAATAAGGAAGAGATATGTGAATAGGATGGACGGGCGCACCATATGGACAAGCCCTTCGAGGAATTTTCCTCAAGGAATGATAGCGCAATGCTGGCGTCTTGATCCGCGTCGTCTAATTCCCTTCAACTTGCACCCAATAAGTATATGTATAGATTCCTGATCTGAAAGTCTAACCGCAGGACTTTAGCTATAGTCATCCTGTATAGCAAGGGATATTGTTAATAAGCAAGACGAGGAAGGGGATGAGAGACTGATGCACGCTGATTGACATTCCAGCTTCTGGCGACCAAGATTGTACTCGGAGCATCTCACCATCGAACACTGAGACACACTTGACATCGGAGCCAGACGAAGCGGAATGAGTAGTGGTACTAATGAGAGAAGCAAGATAAGTCAGTAAGAACAGAGGTGCTACCAGAAAATCACACACCACTAGAACCAACCCTTAATGTTATAGTCGGTCTGTTCTCCAGCAAAGTGAGAGCCAGCAGCTGCCGCATATTTTGTATGATTTCACGATATCTTAATTATGTAGCTGAATTATCAGTGTCTCGAGGCAGATATGAGGAGGGAATATAGTGAAACTTACCAGAATAAAACCTCCTTTCCTTCCTTTCCCTACGCGTACCGCGATCGAGTTAGCATTTACGTGGCAGTCCGAGCACATTATTGCAATTTAAACATAGCATTTAGATGAGGTAAAGGGAAGGGACGGGGGGCAAGTGTTCGATAGCAGGAGTAGTTCGGTGGTCGGCGCGTGCTACGAAGGGCGGGTCCGGTGACTATTGTTGAGAGAACCAGGTCGCATCAGATATCATAGAAAACAAAGGGAAATAGCACCTACAGGTCCAATACTGCTCAACGAAGTGGTACGCAGGCGTAAAACAAGAGGGAAGATTCCGAATTGGCGAAGACTGAGGGAAGAAGAGAGGGAGCTTTTGCAGTTGTTTCAGTTACCGAGCAGGCCGCTGCTGTCCGCACAAGAGAGCAACAGAACAGTGTATGCTGTACAAGAGCATACAGTGCTCGCCAGAGGAAGGAGCAGGGAGGACGTCGTCAAATGTGAACGACAAGGTGATGACGCGATGACGACGCGCACTGACGGTCCGGACAAGTTCGGACGTTCGGGTGGGTGTGGGAACTCTAGGACCGAACGCCCCACCATCGATGCCGAACCGAACCTCTTCTTGCTTTCCGTCCGTCACCACTGGCTCTCTCTATCCTCGCTCTTTCCTCGTTCAATGAGATCGCTCAATCCATGACTTTTACATCAGGCATCCATATACACGACACGTCTTGGTTCTCTTGGGAGGAAGCGACGCGTCTGTGGCGCCTGTTCTGTGGGCGCCTTCTCCCCATGAATGACTTGTGTTGGGACTACTTGAGAACACACTCACAGTGCGTGTCATTCTCTGTTCTGGCTTGTGCGCGGACCCGGACATCTATTCGCAGATGTGCACGAAGCATCTTGACTCTCGTAGGAGGAAGTGACGCGTCCATGGCGCCTGTTCTGTGGGCGCCATGTCGATTGGACAACTTGTGGCCGCTAGCACACAGTGCGTATCCTTCTCTGTTCTGGGCCTGCGCACACGACCGTCTCCGGCCTGACTCTAGAACTCTCTCTCCATTCTCACTGCACATGACCCTCATCCTGAGGCTTGTGCTGTGCGCCCCCTTCAGACGTTCTCTCAACGCTGGCCCTTCACCTCACACTAGCCGCCGCCCCATTCGCTTACACCGAAATGGATGTATACACACCGTGCTCTACTCCCGGCATCCCACCTCTCCTGCCTTGGTGTCTTCCATAAAGCTCGTGAATCCGAGTCCGTATATGCCGTCCGTCTATTCGTACGCCTTAATCCCCAACTACGTTTCGCTTGGATACCTCTATAATCATGTCCTGCTCGCGTCTTCCATTGGCATCTCACTGTAATACCAGGAACCTCCGCTGTACTATTCGGAAATGTGTCTACTTCAGGAGTACCTCACCAAGACATACTGGGACTTGATGCTCGCTCCTCATCGTCAATTAGCGCTCGTATTCAAGGAGAATATTTAACCTATTCGTACTGTGCGTGTCCGTCTCTTCTGTTTCCCAATAAGGGCGTTCACTGGAAACTTTCGCCGCTACACCTACGCATCGAGTATTCTCTCGCCGTCGACGTTTCGAAGTGGCCTTCCATTCGATTTCGCCTCTTCTAATGAGTAGCGTTAGACTCCTCGCTACACCACCTGCGCTATGTCTACCCTTAGGCGTCGGCTCCCTTATATGGTTCATATTCTACACACCGTCGCGCTTATCTGGTCCTCCATCGACGATCTTCTTCGTTTTAATCCCGAATATCATCTCCTACCCTGTTTCTATTCCGTACTCTTGTACTTTCGAAATGCGCGAAACGTACCCAGCGGCTCTTATAATTACCACACTAGAGAATATGTTGCGATTGCACTATGGATCGAATTTTGTATTCTAACCACAAATAAATCTATTTCGCTCTTCACAAAGTCTGGTCTCCTTAGCTTGGTGATTCACGAATACAGGAGATCGCAAGCCGTGACGCTTCTCGTCCTTTCTTCCTCGTACAATTTATTCGTATGTATCATCGTCAATGTGTTCACTCTTATTCAACCTAATCGACTTTCTCTTTTATCTTCTAGCCCTATAGTACAATGGCCGCACTCGCAAGGGCGCCGAGATTGATTAGATCCAAACCGTTTGAGAATGAAGGAGCCAGATCACGTCCCAGCATCCCTCTCCAACGTTTCCGGAAACATCAAGCCAGGCCAACTCATGGGCCATCAGATCGATGCCCCTCCCTCGATTGTAAGATCCCCGCTCGGGAGCGAAAACGCGAGAATAAAGGCAAAGCAGTGCTGGTGAAAGGCCACGGTGGGGACAATGATGGTTGGTGGGTACGTTGACCAGAAGGATGCCCAGATGAGTCACGACTCGGAGAAAATCTCGACCGTTCGTAGGGAGCTAGACGAAAGGTTCAAACGACATAAATTTATAAATTCACGATCACACCTGACGTACTCTCATACAGCTCCACGGAATAGATGATCAGTGGCATTCAGAATGACGCGAAAAAGTAAGGAGAGCAATTTACTCACATATGCGAAATTGACTGCCTCTTAATCGTTTTCGGCGCTTCTACAAAAAGAAAGCTCAACCCCTAAGCTTCATCATCGAAAGTTCTACCCTGCGTCCCGAAGAGCTGCTTTGAATGGTCACATAGACATACGACGATCTGACTAAAAGAAGAAACCATTAACATATGTAGTTCCATGAGTATCATGCATGCGCTGGAGGTCGACGAGCGCGGGCCAGCAAACGTGAATGCTTGAGAGGAAGTGCGGCCGAGAATGCAGGAAGTAGTGTGAGATGTGGCGATCGCGGTAAGAGACACGACGCCTGACGACCATCGATGCATGACGATGTTCAAAGGAGTCTGCTCTAGTGATACCTACACGCGGCGTGA
>MU155417.1:0-42267 GCA_015484465.1 Pholiota conissans
ACTATCATGGATCGTATATTTTATATGGTGTGTAACAAGACTGACTGTATATTTTGTACGGTGAGACTATCACTGACCGTATAATTTGTACAGTGCGACTATCATGGACCGTATGTTTCATACCGTGTGTACAAGACTGACTGTATAATTTGTACAGTGAGACTATCACTCTCCGTATATCCTGCATAGTACGACAGTATATTTTATATGGTGGATGCTATCACTGACCTTAGGTGTGTCTCTCACTTACCGTATATTTTGTGCAGTGTATCTATCACTGACCGTATATCTCATACAGTATGACTGTCTATTTTGTACAATATATATGTTACCGACTGTAAATTTCTTATGGTAAGACCATATATTTTATACAGTGTATATATCACTGAACGATATCCTGTACAGTGAGACTATCGCTGACTGTATATTTTGTACAGTGCGTCTATTCACAACAGTATACATTGTACAGTTTGACTACTAATGAACGTATAATTTATGCAGTGCACTGATCACTGACTACGTCTTTCATTCGGTGCGTCGAAAGTCCTATTGTAAAAGATGCTAAGAACATCGTACTCAAATCTTGTTCATGAACATGCAGGTCATATATAACGAGTCTGAAGTCCGGAGTAAGTAACTGTTGTCAAATGAAGAAAATACTGGGAGTAGGACTACTACAAGGTGGTAGACTGAAGTTCAGATTGCGGGAAAATAGAAGCACAAAATCGATCCCATCGTTTACTGCTCTCTGTTGGAATTTGTTCAGCCACCACCATCCACCTACCCTACTGTTCCTACCACTACTTTTTGCTAATCAGGCTGTACCCATCTTCACCATCTAAGCAGTCTTCAAGGTACATATCCCACTTTCTGCTGTCCCCAGTCCATTATTGATCACCATTTGATAAAACTTCAGCCTCATCTCCTACAGGTACTTTTCCACCAAATACCAGCATCATCTCTCTGCCCTCCTAAGCCCACTAACTCCTCCTCCTACCTTTTCTATCCCTTCTGTACCACCACCAACCCACTCCTTTCTGAGTACAACAACCACCCCTGGTCCTTTGTGAACTTTATGTTCCTACTTCTTACCTGCACTTTTCTCACCTGCCCACCTGCCCACCTTTCCCATCCACCTCCTCTGCTGAACTAACCACTATCCTCTGTTAATGAAACTTTGCCTTCTCTACTACCTCTGCTGTTCCACCTTCCCCATCAACCACTATCAATATCACTTATATGACTTCCTTGTTCCACAAACACTTGCCCCTCTGTAAACCCTCCTCACCTTTTGTACAACAGGTCCTGCTATTTTCTGACCATGATACACTCCTGCTATCTGCCCTCCAATTCCCACCAAATCATATCTTGTGCTCTGGATTGTCCTTCAAGTTATATTTGTTGCTAACATTAGTCAATCTTTAGGACCAGATTGAACAACATGCCAGCTGTTGCATACCTCAAGGATCAATTCGCTATCAAGCACACACCACCCAATTTGCTTTTGGAAGCCGTCATGGAGGCCGTCCGCGCGTACAACTTCGACGCAACATGGAATTTTGTTATAGTGTACGTTTTTCTTTTCTGATTCCATTAGGATCTGACGAGCTGGTGAAGGTCTGCCCTGCATCATAGCAGAGACGACTGGTCGCGTCAAGAGCCGGCGCACCTAACAGCGCGGGCGTTCGATAAACGCGGGAATCACAGGGGTGCAATCCACCTGTTCACTCATCAGGCCGTACGACCGACGTTCTGGGCAGCTTGGAGGGTAGGACATGGGGGATGGAAGGATGTGAAGTTTGGTTCAGAGGAATTTCAGGATCGGTTGGTATATATCTATAGTGCGTTTTCGATATATTCTCACTTGCTTTTGTGCTCACGAATTCGTACTAGGAGCTTAGGCGCTGTCTAATTCTCTCGGATACAAGCCTGTACGTCGACACCATCCTCCCGAATCAATCTGACGGTATTTACAGGGTTTCTCGCGTGTATTCTTGTTGTACATATTGTGGTATGCCCAGAACGTTGGTTCCTTGCGAATACCTTACCCATATTTTTTGCAGACGTCGATCTAGACTGCACATCACCCTGTTTTCGTTGTCTTTTGCTTTCTTTCTTGCAATTTTGCTGTATCATAATCATCCCATACTTTACCCTTGCTATCTTGTTTATTTTTGGGCCCAAAACCCTGCCTCCCGGAATGGAAACCCAAAATGCATATCATATTACTAGCCTCAATTCAATGTATTATAATGACTGATTCTAATCGCCTTTATCAAAGACCCATTGACGTAAGCAACGCTGACATCGTCGGCCCATGTTCGTTGTGAATCACCGGCCTGGTCCTGGTTCGCTTCGCTTGCTTAAATCCACCCCCCGGCTCGCCCCGCAAGGCCGCTTAAATCTTGAAATAAACGTAGGTGATCATTGCTCACGAGGAGTGTGAATGCCGGGTTGATCTAGATGAAGAGTGCTGCGGTTCGCGCGAGAGTCGTGAGCGCGTGAAACTCGAGCATGGCTAAATTTAACCCGGGTTGTTGCCCCATGTAGAAACGTGACTTGGCATCCACTTCTTCAGCACAATCGAAGCTGTTATTCAGTAACCCTCTCTTTTCGCGCCACCCAGCAGCGATGCTCGTTCCGTACGTCCTGCTGCTCGCTCTGCGTCTGGCAGCGGCTGCGATACCCACAAAACGCTTCTATGATACCCACAACTACTATGTCTTGGATCATGACCCCACAAACCCTACAGGAGCATCGCTGAACGACGTCATTCTGGCTTTGGATGTAGAGCTTGTAGAACAAGTTGGAGAGCTTCAGGACCACTGGATAGTCAGACAGAAAAAATCTTCGTACAGCCTTGCTTCAAGAGATATCTCCGACCCAGTTCTTTCTACGTTTGAAGCACTCAAGAGAGAAGCGGCTTCGCCAATGGGCACCCGCGCGGAAGACAGCCACCTTGCCCGCAGGGTAGTATCTTCAGTCAATTATCTGTCACTCCAAACCCTTCGTCGACGAGTTAAACGTGCCCCACCACCTGTTACACCAGCTACAGACACTTCTGCAGTCGGTGTCGCAACTCGATTCCACATACAGGATCCATTATTTCCAAAGCAATGGCATCTCGTAAACGAAGAATTTCCTCAACACACGATGAATATTACGGGCGTTTGGGAGATGGGACTGACGGGGAAAGGTGTCATTTCCTCACTGGTCGACGATGGGTTGGATTACACAAGCGAGGACCTCTCAACTAATTTCGTGCGTTCAGATTATGTTACTTATCAACATTGTAGACTGATCCTCGATTAAATTTAGGATGCAGCAGACTCTTACGACTTTAACGATCATGAGATGCTACCAACTCCCAAGAATTTCGACGACCACCATGGGACACGATGCGCAGGTCAGATCGCAGCCGAAAAGAACACCGTCTGTGGAATAGGAATCGCATACGAATCAAAGGTTGCTGGTGTTCGTATTCTTTCTGGGCCCATTACGGACGCAGATGAAGCCGCGGCACTCAATTACGGGTTCCAAAATGTCTCTATCTACAGCTGTAGCTGGGGACCTCCTGACAACGGCCAATCTATGGAAGGGCCCAACTACTTGATCCAGAAAGCCGTCGTCAACGGTATCAATCATGGACGTGGAGGGAAAGGATCAATCTTCGTTTTTGCGAGTGGCAATGGTGCTGCGCATGGCGACCAGTGCAATTTCGACGGCTATACTAACAGTATTTATTCGGTAACGGTTTCCGCCGTGGACTACAAGGGACTCCACCCATATTACTCAGAGCCATGTGCTGCCAACATGATAGTCGCATACAGTTCGGGTAGTGGACACCAGATTGTAAGTCTATACTTAGCCAACCTTTGACTCTTTTAACTAAATATACAATCAGGTAACCACAGACAAAGGAAAAAATGTTTGTTCCAATAGCCACGGTGGGACTTCTGCAGCAGCGCCAAACGCTGTCGGTGTTTTTGCTCTAGCACTCGAGGCTCGGTGTGTCTAAAATCTCCCAAGAGCTTACTAAAAATAGCTGACTCTTTCCGTCAGTCCAGATCTTACATGGCGGGACGTTCAGCATCTTTGTGTTGAAACTGCAGTCGTCATTAGCAAAGATGATCCCGACTGGGAAGTCACAGCGTCTGGCCGAAAGTACAGCTACAAGTACGGCTACGGAGTGCTGGATGGATATAGGTATGTTAAAGCTGCTCAAGATTGGAAACTTGTCAAGCCACAGGCGTGGGTGCAGACCAAGACGATTCAATTGAACAATGGCACATTCGGTACCGACAGAAACTATTCCGGAGGTGAACTCATTCCTCCAGCGGGGTTGGAGAGCAAGATGACGATCACGAGGGAGTTGTTGGAGCAGAACAACTTTGAGAAGTTGGAACATATCAACGTGAGGGTGTGGATCGACCATCCCTTACGAGGTGCTGTGGAAGTCGAGATCATTAGTCCGCATGGCGTCAAGAGCATTCTTGGTGGTGCTCGTCCTGCCGATAGCAATGGCGATGGTTATCCTGGCTGGATGTTTATGTCGGTGAAGCATTGGTTCGTTTTTTCTTTTTTTCTCCTTTACTTTTTCTTGCTGAATGGGTGATGTAGGGGCGAAGATCCAATCGGAGATTGGACTCTAAAAGTAAAAGATCAAAACACTCCAGGGACTAATGGCACTTTCTTGGGCTGGAATATGATCCTTTGGGGATCATCTATCGACCCCGCACAAGCCACCAAGTGGGAAGTGCCGATCGTTACGGACGTCCTCCCCCCTGCCGAAATACCAGTAAGGCCCATTATTGGTGGCGCGCCAACCCCTACAACGACCAAACAGCATCCGAAACCAACTGCGAATTTGCCGGGTGATCACGGAGATGCGACTGGCGAAAACACAAAACCAGCTTTCACCACTGTGTTGCAGGATGTCACTCAGCCTTCAACCACATCCACTGAACCGGCAACAATAACCGGCTCTCCTGACTTAGGATGGTTTTCAGATATGTCATCGCTCGTAACTGGCCAGAAATGGTTTTTCGTTGCGCTAGGGGCAGTCTCTTTATTTGGCATCGGCGTTGGCATTTTCTTTTGGAGGCAACGAGTAGCAAATGCAAGCAAATACACACCATTGGCCGACAACAATGGAGTGTCGATGACGGCGCTCGGTACTGCTATGTCTGGACCACGAACAACCAGGGAGTTGTATGATGCTTTCGGAGAGGTCTCTGATGATGATGACGACGATGAGACGACGGCCTTGAGACAGCCTGCTGCAAGGTCCCTAGGCTTCCATTCCGGATTCCTGGACGACGATGAGCCTTCCACTGCAGCAGGCTTAACACCTAAATACCGTGATGAGCCAGACAAAAGCCATCATTCTGAATCAGAAGCAACTTTAAAAGTGTCAGAAGCTGTTACGACCGCGGATATACCAAGTCCTACAGAAAGCGGAGATGGAAGTTGGGAGCATGCTTCAAGAGAATAAGCACTCTTTCTTCTATAAGTAGAATTTGATTAAAGGACTATCTGTAGAATATCATAATTTCTGAGACTAATAGGTAGCTCGGCGTATCTTTAGGACAGACAGTCTGATTCAACATATGTAGCTACTTGCATATATATTACTAGGTAAAACAAGACAATAATTCAAACAATCATCGGGCTTAAAAGTACAACACAGAAACAAGACCGCTTCAGTTTACTATGGTAACAAATCAATGGTATATACAACAACAAAACACCTGCTGCAAGCCAAATGCATCACAAAAATTGGATCTTTGACCCACCAGCAACCCGGACTAAAACATCAATATTCTCGTACTGTAATATAGTAACAAGTCAGATACGGCAAACTAATGGAAGAAAAGGGCTTACAGTTGCGATTGTTTCCATAAGCTGAGCATCGGTATAACCTGCCGCTGCAACGCGAGCGCGGATTTCCAACATTGACAGTACATTCCTGTCATCGTCATCATCGTCGTCGACATCCATATCACGCTCTCCGCTAGGCCCTTTACCAAATCTTTTAGGTCTTTTGAATTTCTGGGATGCTGAGCCCTTGTCGTTCCCAAAATCAATCATATCCTTGATGACACGGTAGATCTGGCTAGTTATAGATTTATCCACCTCGGGTTCGCGATCTTCTTCATCGTTGAGACTCTCCTTACTACATTCCATCAGACGTAAGGCTTCGTCAACGTCGGAGTGATCAACAGCGTCGGAGTGGCGCAGACGCGCCAGCGCCTGTGCGAGACGTAAGATACCGAGCAAGGTACGTGCAGATGTATAGCTATGGGATTTATTCTGTTCCGCCTCGTCTTTTGATACCTTGCGTAAGCGGACGTATGAATCCACGACATAACTCGAGACTTCTCGAGGAACGTTAGGCCGAATTTGTCGAGCACGAGCAATGAAATGCCTTTGAGATATTGTGAGTGAAGATACAATTGAAATTACTCGAGTAAGATGCACCTCATAGTGTGAGGCTCGATAACCTCATAGTCAAGAGCAGGATGTTTGTTGTGCATGTGCACATAGGTGACGTGCTCAGCAAGACGTTCATCTCCATCTCGAGAAGGCTTGTCCAGAATTAAGAAAAGCAAATCGAATCTCGATAGAAGGGCCGCTGGAAGATTGATATTTTCCACTGGAGAGACCTTGGGATTATATCGGCCGTAAAGAGGGTTGGCGGCTGCGAGAATCGAAGTTCGAGCATTTAGCGTTGTGGAAATTCCGGCCTTGTTGATGGAGATGGTCTGCTGTTCCATGACTTCATGGATGGCCGTCCTATCTGATTCTTCCATCTTATCGAATTCGTCGATGCAACAGATACCATTATCAGCAAGCACAAGGGCACCACCCTCTGAAAAAGAAGAAAATAAGTACCGTTACGAGCAGTCCCAAAATTCAAACGTACCTAAAACCATTTCATCTGTTACTGGGTCTCGCATAACCGCAGCCGTCAGACCGACTCCAGACGATCCTTTACCAGTGGTATAAACCCCTCGAGGAGCAATTTTTGATATATATTTTAATAGTTGGGACTTGGCAACGCCAGGGTCGCCCATTAAGCAAATGTTGATATCGCCTCGAATCTTCATCCCGTCTCCTGTGACTTTGGTTACACCCCCGACAAGAAGCAGAAGGAGAGCCTTCTTGACGTCGTCGTGGCCATAGATTTCAGGAGCGATACTATGTGCCAACTTGTCGTACAAATTCTCGTCCCTTTGCAGCTCATCTAGCCGATGTTCAATTTCGGGAGTAATTTCCATTTCGCCGTATTGTTTCTTCAACTGATGAATATGGTGTGTCTCCAGATATGTGTCGGTAAGAAGTCCAGCACGAATAGCTTGGAAGCCAGTATAAGGTATTGGAAGGAAGATGCCACCTAAATGGATGATATCTCCGGGATTCATAAGACGAGTCAAACTTCCGTGAACATGAACAGTCATCGAACGAGGGATGTGTCCAACGGGAACTTGATCTGGCTACACGAATTGTATTAAAAAAAAGATAAGAATCAATAGCATGATTGCCACTCACCATCTCTTGAATTTTCACTTCTTGGAAAGGACTGAATCGGCATGCACGCGTCTGCATGTGCAATGAACCAGTAATCCCATTCTTTTTACATTCGTTCTCATTTTGGCAATCGAAAAGTGGAGAGAATGTCTTGTTAGAGATATCTTGAAAGGTCTCCGAGCCGCAGATGTCGCACGTGTAGGCGTTAACTTGCAGAAGTGGCTTGACCTCCGAAACACGCGTCACAATACCGCGAACAGTAATCAAGCGCCCCAGGTGGGCGCCCTTGACCTCCCTCACAGCTACTGGTATCTCACTAGCCAGTGGCTTGAAGTAGAGATTGCTATTGACTCGTCAGTCATATTTTGGCAGGAGCAAAATCAAACACATACTATCGTCTGAGCAAGTGATCAGGAAAGCCGTCTTGAGTACCCTCCATCTGTTCATTTCGTTCACGTCGTTGATGCAGTATCACGTCTATAACTTCATCTTGGTCGCTAATATCTTTCGTTGGTTGTGGCATAATCTTGTCTACGACCTCGCTGAAGAGGTTGACATATCTCCGTGTGTTCTCTCGTATACGTGACACGAGGTCAGATACCGAATTTTCATGCTGCACGCTCGGATAAGTATGAAAGAGAAGGTGGATGCTGAACGCTCACGTTACGGATGTCCTCTAGATCGATCACAAGCATCTGCTGCTCTCGGTTTGCTATACGTTGCTGCGCTGGGCGTTAGTCGCGTCGAAGACGCGTCAAATCGGAGTATTGCGCGCACCAGTTGTGTCATGTACTTTAAAGACCGTGCTTCGGGGTTGGAGACATTGTCGTCAATGTCGATGTCGGCAAAGCCTTGCTCGAGATCCTTGTCTTGACTCCCTTGGAACTTTGACAAAAAGTCGTGGATCAGCTCTGTAAATGGGAGTGAGCAAGAGCCAGTATCAGAAATCTTGACCTGAATACCTCGCTCGTCGTTGTATCGGATGGGAATATTTGCAACTGGAAGCGACATAGTGGGTGGAGAGGAAGAGTGTCGTGTCGGTGTTTGAAATCACACGCGTTGAACTTGGTTTGTTTTGATTCGCGCGCTCTGCCCTATTCCCCCACGTTTCAGCACCGACGGGATGGCGAATCCTCGCCTCATCCCATATGTCGATATTCCTTACAATGCGGATGCCAGGCGGCATCTTAAACAAGCCTATGGATCACAACCGCAACCTTCCTTCGGGCCCCAGCCTTTGCAGCCTCGAGATGGTCACCTCTCCCCTCGGAAACGGCGCAGGCTTCCAGAAAGACAAAGCCAGGAAGCTGTTGGGATTGACGTGAGTACGCTTCCTATTGAATGCTCGCTGTGTCTGACTCCATATGCTCCTGCCCAGTCTTACTCTGTAAAACGCCTGCGAGCATCCCCCACCGCCTCAGATTTCAAATTAGAGGTTTTTCTTGTTATTTCTTTATCATTTTACACATATTGACACGATACACAGTCCTCCAGATCCAGAAGTCCTATACCCCCAGATACGCAACCGTCGTCATTGCCAGAGTCCTCGAAGAGTGAAAACTCGAATGGCTCCATCGAGATGCCACAAATGGATGAACTTCGTTAGTATCACACTTTTTCCCCCTTATTTCTCCTTACTGACTTTTCCCTGATAGCGTCATGTACCTATACCTCAACGGAGGATGAAATCGACGAAGATGAAGATTTGATTGTGTTGGGAGAGAGTTCCCCAGCTGAAAACGATGAAACGATCCCCATCAGAACATTGGACGACTTCACCATCTACGACGGCGGCACCCTACAGCTTATATCCGTTGCAGAATTACTGCAAATCCATTATTCTCAGAGAAAATATCATGCTTCAGGAATTGTGCGTCCTTGGGCTAACTCAGAACATGATGCTTCGGGTATCGAGGATGAACTTGATGAAGATGGTGATGGCAACTCTGAAGAGGCCACATCCAGAGATAGAGTCACCCTTTCAAATATCCTGGACTTCAACCTGCATGCAGAAGATGATGGTAAATACCGAGTGGATCCGTGAGTCTTGGAGTCTTTAACTTCATAGCATAAAACTGATTCAATTGTAGTAAAATGTATATCCGAACCCAATTTGCTTGGTATATTCTTGAAAGGCCATCTGGCATATTCAACCCCTATTTTTCACCCTTCTGGCTCCAACACCATTTTCTCCATCTTGTGGTCTCTGCATCAATAGAAGATCCACGAATCACATATACCCAGTTTGTGGATCAGCTGTTGGACATTGATAAGAAGGCCGATTTTATAGTACCATCTGAAGCCATTCTGGATCGCAAATTAAGACCTGAAGATCTTGAATCAGATGATGTGGTATGTCAATCTGACTTTGTCCTGTCTATTAGCTTTGCCTGAGACTAATACATTGACCTCAACATGTAGCTTGCATATATTATGGTCAATCTGCCTGATATTTGTATGAATATTGGAATAAAAATTTCACGTGTCCCCCTTGTCCGCAAGATACTTGGAGACATGTACTATGACTTTGATACTGCTGTTTCCAATCCACAGGTTTTGTCAAGATCTTCTGCCAGTGCAAGGCAGGGTGCTACACATGCCAACACATCTGCTAGGGCTACAAAAACATTCCTTACTCCAACTGTCAACCACATTGCAAAGGACTTTTTTGTTGGCTCACTAGAAGCTTCTGAATCAGCTTTTGTGCATGATGCTGATGGCGGCCTAGCCAGTGCTCACCATCATAAGACTCACTATTCTGATCCCAAACAAATTATTTGGGGGAAAAGGCTTCAAAAACATGAAGCAGTTTATGAGAGTGCTATCATTGATGGAGTGATATATTCAGTAAGAATCCAAGATTTAGTTTCTAAGGGTATTTTTCCAATACTTAATTTCTTATTTTTCCAGATGGGTGACATTGTTATGGTGGCACCTGATGTGAAGGAGATCTCAGCACCACTTTCAGTTAATACATATGCAAATCAACAGTGGTGAGACATTATTCATGTTTCTTCTGTAATTTATTTAGATAATATTTATAGGTTTTGCCAAATTCGGTACTTTTTTGAAGAAAAATCTCCAATGGGAGTTGTCAAAAAATTCCATGGGCTTTGGTTCAACCATGGGAGCAAGACCATCCTTCAGGAAACATCACATTCCAAAGCTCTATATCTTTTGGACAGTTGTGATGATAATCTTGTTACATCAGTCTTCAAAAAATGCAATGTCCAGATTATGCAGTCAGGAGATGATGAAGTTGTGGATGATAGAGCGCATGCATCCAATAACTTCCACTGTGGGTAAATACAAATTTATTTTTCTCTTTTGTCAAGTTTTATAATATATCTTGACAGACTGTTATATGATAGTAAAACTGCCTCATTTTGTGATCTTCCACCAAATGCATTAGCTATTGATAAAGGCTGTAAATCGTGCTTTGCATGTGACCTCTATCAACAAAGCTTGGATAAAAAAACCATCAAGCATGTTACTGATGGCTCACTTGTCATACATGGAGTCATATATCATGTTAATGACTATGTTTACTTAACTCCTTCAGAATATGGAAGCAAACTTCTAGATATTGGGCAAATAATCTCTATATCTGAAGTTGAAGTGACTATCCATTTTCTTGGTCGTTATGATGACTATGTTCATCAGCAAAAAAAACTTGAAGCTGGAAAAAACCAGTTACTATTTGATGAAGTAAGTCTACAAGTATTTCATTACCTTTTCTTTATTTATGCTAATGTCTGATTATAGAAAAGATTATACTTTACCCACCACAAACAAGCTATACCTCTACACAGATTAGATGGAATTTGCTATGTGCAACATTTTGTCCATGTCCAAAAAGTGGAAAAGTGGACTAGTGATAATGACCATTATTATCTCTGCCAAACAGGTGATATCAACCACCTTGATTTTATGCAACAGAAGGATTTTTCCTTTTGTGAGTTATGCTATTCCAAAGATCATCAAAGGAGAAAAAATGCAGAGAAATTCTCTCAATCCAATAGCAAGCTCATTGGACTTGAGCTCTTCAGTGGTAAGTTTTTATGGGCAATTTACCGTTTGGAAAATGTGCTAATATCTAGGTAGGTGCTGGTGGTCTTGGTACTGGCATGAATTTATCTGGATTTGTGGAAACAAAGTATGCAGTAGAAATTTCACCTTCTGCAGCCAAGACATATGTGTAAGACAAGCTAATTGTTTTACTAATTCTTGCAGCTAATTGTATTGATCCTTGAAGGAAAAATCATTCAGACACCATAGTCTACTGCCAAGATTCAAGTAGTCTACTAAAACATGCTATAATCCACTCTTCCAACCCTGAAAAAACTATACCATTGCTTTCTTTGGATGGCCAAACCTATTGTCCACCATTACCTGATAAACATGCACAGGTTGATTTTATCTTTGGAGGTGAGTTGTTTTCTATAGTCATTGTGAGGACTTATGTCAATAAGAGTCATATCAGGACCTCCATGCCAGTCATTTTCTCATGCCAATCATACAAAGGTGCAGCTGATATACCTTTGCACAATTTGATATCAGTAAATAACCACAGATTGATGTAGAGACAAAATGACATCCGCTCTACAATGCCTTGCAACATGCTAAGCTATGTTGAGTATTATAATCCAACATACTTTTTGCTTGAAAATGTTGCTGGATTTCTTTCCCATAGACTTTATTCAACTCACCAAATGGAGTCAGGAGCAGTTGTTGAGACAGAAATTAATATGGGAATGGTCAAATTTGTGATGCGGGCCCTTATTGCACTTGGGTATGTCAATATCATTTTTCAAGATATTCCTCCAAAGTTAAAACAGATCTGATATACATGTCTTCAAAACAGATATCAAGTCTGCTTCAAATTATTGCAGGCTGCTCAGTATGGTGTACCTCAAAGCCGGCGTAGAGTTATATTCTGGGGTGCAAAGCGTGGTGTGCCACTTCCTGGCTTTCCTATTCCAATGTATGCATATGTGAAGGGCATGCATAGGGTTAATTTGCCCACTGGTGACATTCTTGAGCCACCAACGCGCAGCAAGAATCCAGATGTCTTCCACCAATATGCACCATTGCAGCCTATAACAGTAAATGCTGCCATTGGTGACTTGGTAAGCATTATTATAATTATTCATATTTTGAACAAAATAATGTACTAACATGCTATTTGTTCCATTTTGGTGTGTTTCAATAGCCTAAGTTTGATTGGTAAGTTAGATCTCCATTGCAGAAAGTTGAATCTGAAGAGTTGAATTCCATAATTCTCTAGGATAAACCCTCATCAGATCCTCAAAAAAACAAAGCAAATGCAACATGAAGACACACACCGTTGTAAAAAGCTCAAAATCCCCAGCTTTTGTGCAGCATTTGATGAGAGCAGAAAGAAAATTTCATGGAATTCTCTTCCAGGATTTCCCAAAGGGGCTATGTATAATAGCATGCCTCAAAACCTCTTCCAAAAGTGGCTTCGACAGGATATGGAGGATGGCAATGGTGAGGTTGAAGTTCTTGGCCAGTATACAATGCAGTTCAACAGCCGGGTGGTTGAAGCGTAAGTTTTGCACTTTTTTCTAAAATATTCTGGAAAACTGAGTCAAATTAAGAACATGTACAGTTCCTTTGGCACCTGGAGCCTGTCATCGAGGTCTGCAAGGTTCTTATTGTGATACTGGGTGATTTTCTTCTGATTTTCTTTTCTCATCTAGATTTGCCTCAGAGCTTATTGCCAGCATACGCAAACAAAAAAAAGAATCGAGGTAATGTTGACTATCCAATAATAGTTCTGAGAAATCAGGAACTGAGTCTTTGCTCAATGTATGCAGTGTTTTATGGTCGCATGGATGGCAATGGATTTTTCAAATGCATTGTCACCCAGTTGTCACCACTGTTGAAGAATCAGTGGCCATTGCATCCATCAGTATGGTTACTGATTTGATTCAGAAAAGCTTTGAGGCTAACTTGTTTTTTTTTTCTCAGCAAAAGCGAATCATTACAGTGCGCGAGGCAGCAAGGTGTCAAGGATTCCCTGACAACTATGAGTTTGAGTCAGTGGACAATCGACCTGCCAAGATTGTCGAAGATGTAAGTGACACTCATGGAATGGAACCAATGCAGCTGGAAGAACAAAGACTGACTACATTCACAGCAACTAAAGCAGATTGGGAATGCAGTTGCAGTGCCCTTTGCATTGGCATTAGGCAAGGAGCTAGGTGAGGCCATGATATTGGCCTGGGAGAAGAAACAGCGAGAAGGAAGCATCCTACTCTAACTTTGAATCTTTCAAGTTTTCATTGAAGTCAACAACCTCAGTGTGTAATTTTGTGTTTTACTTGGATTTGATAATGCCTCTGTGTAGCAGGAACAGCTGAAATTGTACCATGTTACATGTAATGGACCATAAAATCAAATGTTGTAGACTCTTAATCTTCAATTATGGAACAAATTTTGATTATGTTATTATGTGTGGTAAGTGTTGGCAAGTTGTGCCGGCACATTCAGAAAGCTCCGATCTCAGGCAATATAATGAATGCTGTCGATAACATAGGTGGTATTTGCAGGATGATAGGTGTAATGCAATGCGAGATAGTGTGTGTGCGCGTGTGATGTAAAGATACTAATAAAAAAACCAACAAAGTGAAGGAAAGGAAAGGATGCAATGATAGACCTCTAACATAGGCCAAAAAAACCGGGAATAATAAATATGCAAAGAAAGGATGTGAAGTGAAGTACGATACACCATTCCGAATTGCCGTGACACGCGTCTCAGATGTGCAGATGGCCGAAAAACTAAAACGAGAGAAAGATTATATACGACGTAGATGGCCAAGTATTGCAGGCCATAGCTATCGCAAAATATCCCTCGTCTTCTGCGGCGGTCTATGCGGCGGAGGCGGCGGCACTGCGCGCTGAGTGGCTTTCGGGCTGGGCCATTGATTCGGGGTATGCACACTGATCGGGCTTAAGTTGTCAACGCTGCGGAAATTGAGTTTGCTGAGGGTACTGTGTCGAGCTTGCCCAACCGACCGACGACTAGCGCCTGAACCCGAAGTCGCATTGCGAATTGCCAGCGCCTGCGCTCGACGTAGCTCTTCATCGATGCGCCACATGCCTTTCACAAACGCCTCAAGGCTGAGTGCACCCTGGCCCGTGATATCACACTCATTCCTAGAGACCCAAAAGCGATACCAAATATCATCATTAAAAATTATGCACAAGAATGTGATAGAACGTACCATATTTCGGCAAGACGTTCTTTGTCGAGCCCTGAACGCCGCCATATTAGCTGCACAAGAGCGCCCTCAAGCCGTTCATCGGGCCCAACTATCTCGTCAATATTTGGGTTGTCCGAATTTTGTTTCTTTCCCGAAGGTGGTGACGACAGCGATGAAGATGACCCCACCATCTCGTCGCCAGTAATCAAATCCACTGACAACCCCCGCCATCCGACGGCTCTCCTACCACGCGCTTCGCCAGGAGTTAGCAATGCAGGTTTTCCATCGTCAGATGCGGCTTCTGTTAATTTTCGGTGCTTCTCTTGCTCAGCACGACGTCGTTGTAAGACGTTCGCGACGAAGACTGCTTCGTATCGCCGCCGCACAGCAGATGGCACAGGAGTCTGGCGCTTAGTTTTCAGACTAAGTAACGACGGCGATGAACGTAAGCCATGATTGGTGTTGTTGGCCCATGACGCATGCGAATGCTGCGAGCTGGAGGATTGGCTATGTGTCGTAGTCGTACTCTGGATAGAGGCACGGTCGGATGAGCGCGAAGGTGGTGGTGGAGCGGAGCGGCGAGGGACATATGGAGCAGGTGGGTAAGGAGATGTGAGCGCGCTGGACGATGACGATGCTGCGGAACGGATGATCGGTGAGCTTGGGATAGAGCCCGACCCTGAGGCGGATGCTGCGCGCGAAACGGGGTGTGACGGAGGAGGGGTTGACTTGATAGACGCAACCCTCGATGAATTGGGACGCTCTGGCAGTTTAGGCGGCGGGGGCTTGCGTTGCAGAGTTGGGCGGTCCCAGTCGAAGCTGATGAGACGGTCGCTTGCAGGACTGGTGAGAGACGATGCCGAGACGTTCTCGTACGACTCTGTGAGACTGGTAGTGTCAGAGTCGCCAGTTTTGAGACGCGCAGGAGGCGACGTGCGTACGGCGTCCATAGGGAAGGTCGCAATATAGTTGGAAACGGACCCCGGGGTACTGGGCTCTGTGTCTTCTGACAGTGACACGGAATGGAAGGATGACACCGAAGACGAAGAGACATGAGATTGGCCTCCATTGCCATTCCTGGCGCGCTCAGGATCGAGAGTCAAAGGTGGATAGCGGTGGGCAGCTTCAACGGTCAGCGAGTCTGCTGTTTTCCGTGGCGTCTGCGAGGATGTCGACGATGAAAACGACTTGAGCGAGGTATACGATGGCTTGCGCGGCGGTAGTTGCGGTGGTGCCTTGAGAGCAGAGGACAGATTCGCGGGCTTGGGCTTTGGTTTGGGCTTCGGCGGCGAGCCGAAGTTTATGAGGGGCCCGGTGGTGGTACCAGCAGCAAAACCCTGCTGGGTCGGGGTCCTGGAGGCATCGATGAGACTGGGAGGAGGGCCGTCGTCGACAACCCAGTCTTTGAGGTCGATGAGTGACGTCTTGCGGCCGAGGTTGGGCGGGGACGGGGACGGGGACGGGGGGCGGGCTGGCTTGAGGGGGGTCTCTGGCAGGGGCGAGCGCGCCAGGGCCTCGAATGCACTGATGCGAGCGTGGATGGTGGTGGAAGACATCAGAGACGCATCATCCACTGACTCCCACCATCCACCATGTCCGATCTCTATGCCGTCGCTGGTATGCCCCCTCATCGTCCTCATCGCCCCCGCTCACCCTTCCAGATTTCTGTCTTATCCCTATGGGCACCGGAAGAAACTCCGTAGCTTCCTCTGACACTTTGTGCCACTCAGTAATAGCTGATACCCATCCATCTAGGTCGCCGAGGAAGTTGCTGAGTGTCAGCGCATTCTCGCACAGTCCGGCCTGACATACAAGGTACGTAAATCATTCTTCTCTTGCCCTGACATCCTTAGCATGGCATTTTCTTCAGATGCAGTGAGTCGTCTTGCTAAAATCTTCGCCTCGACACCACTGAAACCGGTGGCTCCAGTGGATATGGAACCAACCTTGGTGCGCGATACCTCATCCTATCTCGAAACTCAAATGACTGTTTGTCTGATTCAATTCCATTGCTAGAAGGGCCATGGTCCCAGGTTTCTAAGGCCATCCATGACTGTCACGCCGCAGTCCATGCAAAAGGCGCACAACGCATCGCGACAGACATACGCATTGGCACCCGCATCGATCGCGAGATTCCCGTCGGTCAAGGCAATGACCTCAAGGTTGCTCGTGTGGAGAGTATCCTTGCGCAGGATCCTGCAAAGTAAAAACCATAATACAAGAAGAATAGAAAGACGATGTTCTAGATTCATAGCGGCAAACTCAAGCTTGAACACAATTCGTGCAATATACAGGATGAATGATATGCCCAAAAAATGGGAAATTGTCTTGAAGCACATACTAAATCTACGCCAGAGTCCCAACAAACCTCCATACCCTGTCTTCCTCTTCATTGCAGCCCGCAAACCCACACCAACCACATACGACTCTTCGGGCCCACTAACAACGCCTCCTTTCGGTGCACCACATGATCCTGATAAGTAGTCTACCCCCCCCTTAAAGTCGTAAATTGACCGTAAATTCCTCGCATCCTGATAAAAACTTCGTCGGCCGATGCTATACCAGACGCTCTTTCTTCTTCTCAGCCACAATGGCGCTGGCGAGTAATCTGTATCCTCTACCCTACCTCTCAACCCATTCGCTCTAGACGCCTTTGTTCATAGTGTCTACGAGGAATGCCTTCTTTTCGAGCAAAAAAGGGGTGGAATGAGTTTGCAGACAATTTCGGGAGGGATTTTTCGGAGACCATTATGAGTGACTCGCCCTTGCTCCCGTGCTGGACCATGCCTCGCTTATCGCTCCTGGTGAAGACCACCTCGATATTCTGACACGAAAGATTACGGATTCCAAGGTTGACCCACCGGACCTGTACGGTACAATGTACGTTGGACAAAGATACCCATGATATAATAATGTCAGTGTTGAGCTTGTCAAATGGCGCTGACTGCGAATTCTCAATGAATGTCGAGTGCCTGCAACAAATCAGAAGCAAGACTACTGATTGGGTTGTAAAAGCGTGATGGCAAGGTCAGCGGCTAACGAAGAAGCGATATCTTTGCCATGCTCGCATTGCAAGGTCCAGCAACAAACTTACATTTCTCAACGGCTTATCAAACGAACTCGGGCTTCCTTGCCCCAATTTCAGCGAGTTCAATGCCCATTTAACAAGATAAAATTTATGAAGGATGCAATTCTAATGACCGCTGATGATGATAACATGCAATGAAAACTCGAAAAATGTGAAAGGAAAACAATAGAAAGACAAATTGTCCTGCAGCACAAGCACTCACTACATACCAACAGGTCCATCCTTCCGCCCGTAAATCTGCGCCAACAGCCCCAACACACCACCATCCTCCATACCCTCCTCCTCCTCTTCATCACGACCCGTAAACCGCCCTGCACCATCCACATATGACTCTCCGAGCCCACTTACAACGCCTCTTTCCGAGGCATCATCTGATCCTAAACCAAGAACAGGAGCCTTGGCCGCAACACCTACCGCGCGCTGCGCAGCCGCAAGATGCTCGCTCCCTTGCGAATCGCCTAGCACTGCACTCGTCGCAGTCGCCACGTCCACTGTATACATCGATGCCCCAGGGCCTGCAGGAGGATTCGCTGAAAGTAGCGCCGATACCCCCATGACGCTCGCGCCGGCCCCGCCCGGACGTCTACGCACGGCGGCCGCAAGCCGGCTCTGGCGTAGCGCATGGTCATATTCATGTGCTCTATCCATCGTGCTCACAGCAGCACGATCTCCTGAAGAGGATGCGAAAGGTGGGTCATTAACAAAGTGCACCGCGCCAGTGATGTCGACGGCGGCAGACGATCCTCCGTGCTGACGCTTGCGATAATATGGATATTGAAAGTGTGAATTGAGATCCGCCATGCGCGTAAGGTAAAGAGACCCAGACGGATCTGTCGGGTTCCAATCCGGGTTTGCAGCCTGCAAAGAATGTGAAACAAGTGTGCAATAACTTTCATACAGATACAGACCTTAAAATTGAGAAAACTCTTCTCCATCTTGCCTTCGTTAGACACCATCTTCTTATCCTGTGCAACACCCGGGGCGCCGAACTTGACATTTCCATGTCGTTCGAAGTTAAACTCGGCGAAACTGCACACATATCCTCGACCATCAACGTGGACAGAAAATTCGCGGAAAAAATCGATGATTGCTGGTGCACATTTCGGAAGGGAGAACCACAGCACGAAAGGTGTCAAAATCACCGAGACGATCTCCTGCACGAAGATCTGGATTTTCATGGAGAAAAGTTCTCCGAATTCTGAATGGACCTACGCAGCTCTTTAGCGAAGAACTGTGGCATATATTTTATCAAGGTCGTCTACCTTTTTGCTATGAAGTTGTCCTTTCCAACTTTCAGGCATATAGTGGGTATAATTAATGACCTCGGACATAAGAAGCTCTGGGTCAAAGACGCGGTTGTCTTCAGGAATCATGCCCCTAGCAACAGTGAGCGCAGCAGTAAAAATACCCATGTAGAAAAGGACGGTCCTGTGTGGAGTAATTTCAAAGTAGAGGAAGAGATCAGGATCAAGCACTGAAGCCAGTACCAGAACAGCAGCAAAAGATCCTGCGATGAATGCAACGAAGCTATGAAATTTGCTGTCAATATAAAATAGATTCAGCAAGTGGAGAAAGGACCTACCGAACAACAAGTGTAATCTTCTCATTCGGAAATTGTCCAATGTACATGTTGGCTAGAGGGTAGCTCTCGTCTAGTCGTCGTGTAAAGATGTGAGGGAGTTCGTTGAATTCTCTGAACTTCCATTGAGCAAAAAGGGTGTACCGACGGCCGCCAATCGAGGATGGATCTTTATGATATTGCTATAAGCCATTAATGTGAATAAAACCTAAATGATAGGCACCACTTCCACCCACCTCAAAATACCGAAAAAACGAGTACATTAAAAAATAAAGAACAATAAATGGTGCAAAAATGGCATTGAGGATCCCCATAAAGATGAAACGGCGCCTGAGTCTATGAAAAAAAAAATAGGCATCTTTCCAAGAGCGTGTAAAGAACAATCTTACCCTTCTATCAAAGCACTCCTATTCTTTGCTTTGAGAAAAACCTTTCTAACCTTGCCGTACTCGTCGAACAGATATTCCATCAAGCAAAATCGAAGGTTCCATTCCAGCGCTTGTGTCAGCATCTTTCCTTTGCCATCCTCCTCAATGATGAAAGGCTTCAAAAAAGCAGGCCAAGGAACTCGAAGATCCAGAAGCTCCTTGTTGAACAAGGCGATAAGGTAATTTTCTTGTCTCAATATTCGGTTGGCGACGTCATGGGCATCAAGTTTAGCGGTCGCAGTGTCGTCGGCAAACTTTCCTTTGTTTGACGACATGGCTGTGAGTGGATTTTCTTCGCGGATGGCGCCTATCCTCCGAACAATCTCCGCCCATGAAATAGTTTGTATATCAGCCTGGTTATAAACATATTAGGTGCTATGTGAGACAAACAAGGAAGAGCACGCACGTCTGGAATCTTTAATAGATGAGTATAAAAATTGTACATATCCACAAGGCGTATGATACCCAATATATAAGATATAATTTGCCAGATGTAGAAGGCTGTGAATAATAAAAAGAATAGGAACGTAAATCCAGAGAATCTGATTTTTTGTGTAAGACTGTGACAGAAGAAGGAAATGGCAATTGAACGAACCTAGAGACACAACGAGGAACAATGACATCTGATAGTCTAGTATGCTTATGTTGGCGGAGACTTGAATAATCGATGCACCCAAGCAGGAAAGTCGAAAACCCAATAACAAACCCAGCAGTTCTGCGACGATGATTTCAGCGGATAATTTAGAGGGAAAAGATGGAGAGAACTCACAATAAATTTAACCCTCGTGAGAGGGCAATACAATATATGCCTTTGCCTTCGTAGTAAGTATAGACCTCTTGCAAAAAAGCGTCTAAGTTGTACACATTGACCCAATTCCACAGTGCCTTTTCATAGTCATCAAGCCCTCGCATCGGATTTCGGGGTTGTCGAGAAGCTGAACTAGACCCTTGGCTGGGCGAAGATGCACGAGGTCGACGAATAGACGATCCTTCGCCGTTGTCATCATACTGCAACGGTGGCGGAGGGATTGGAGCTGGAGATGGGGAATTCTTGGACGAGGACGGTAGTGTCGGCGGGAGTTTCCGTCCACTAGTTGAGTATAAAGCCTGCGTTCGTCTTGGATTGGAATTCAGAGTTTGAGGAGTAAATTTCGGAGATGCAATAGGCCTCGACGCAGCCTCAACCATAAAGCTAGGAGGAACTTCATCATCTGAGTCGTGTTCGTATATTTTATCTTCCTTGTGTATATTTGGGTGCAGAACGTTCATTTCCGAAGCCCCAGGGTCCCAAGAGACTCTGCGTTTTCCTAATGAATGAGGAGAGGGCTTGGCCTCGTGCGAGCTGTGAAAAATTGTGCTGCGACCAGCCTCAAGGTCTATATCTTCCCTTCCTTCATTGTCCTGGTCTTCGTCATTCTCCTCCTTGACCGATTGATTGGCCTGCATGTATCCGCGATAGTTACTGTTCATAGGATTGATCATGTTGAGGAAGGGGCGCGAGCTAGATTGCGCGGCGGAGGCAGAAAGGGAGGGTGATGCCATGGGCTTTGAGCTCGATGACGAGCGCTTCGAACGGGAGCCCGATTTCGACATGAGTAGAAATGTGGAGAGGGTATATGCTACAGCCGTGGGCTTTCTGGGAGCCTTTGGCCGACTGACTGAGACTTGACTGAGTTAGCCAAGTAGAACCCTGTCAGTTCGCGTAGCCAATTATAACATGTGACTTTCACTGACACTGTAATACTACTAGAGTCCATTGGAAACAGTAATTGTGCTTCCGTATAGATGCTGAGCGTCAATGAGTCAGGAATAAGGGTAACTGATACATTCAAAATTATAAGTACAATAGAGATCAAGGAAATTTATCCCTAATCAAAATGGGTGAATTACTTTTACGATTTTTTTACACATTTCATTTGACTTCCGTCCTCATTGCTTCAACACAACTCCCAGGTTATTGGCTGCAGTCAACACTGCCCTGATTCCAGAGGCAGTAATATCAGTGTCTACAGCCACACCCCACCCTCGTGTCTTCTTCACGCCATCGGTTTGGTACAAGAGCTCCACATAAGAAGCGGCCACAACCTCCGTACCCTCCCCGATAGAATGTTCGGAATATTCGCGAATAGACAAATCACCATGGATGAGCTTGCGGAGAGCAGAGAGGGTGCACGACAGCGGTCCATTTCCATCTCCAGTGACGGGTCGTTTCTCGCCATTTACTACAATATCTCCAACAAAACGACGGTCGTTGCCCTCTCCGACATGTTCGAGGTTGAACTTTGCCAGCTGCAGTTTTCCGGCTGGGCCACCAGATGGGTAGAACCCGTATGTTGACTGGAAGAGTTCTGTCAACGCTCCTAGGGTGATGACTCCGCCAACGCCTACTGCAGCTCTCTGGGCAACCTCAAAAAATGCGGACTGGAGACGCCTGGGAAGCTCGAGACCTAAAGAATTGACGATGACGCTTGCAATGTCTGCTTGACCCGACTGCGAGTTGAAACCAACACTGAGCTTAAGTTCAGGCAGAGGGCGGTCGCCAATGGCATCATTGACTGCACTCAACAAGGCACGAAGGCCGGACCCTGCAATGTCAGAGTCCACACCGACACCCCACCAGGATTGTGCCGATTTTCTATCTCCAGCAGGAACAATCTCGACATATGAAGCAGCCTTCGCGTCCTTGCCCTCGCCAACAGAATGCTCGATGTAATCACGGATAGTGAAATCAATATCGAGATATACGCGGAGAGCATCCAACAACGACGACAGTGGTCCATTTCCGTCTCCTCTGATAACGCGGTATACCCCGTCGACGGACAAAGTTCCATCGAAGCGGCGACGCTCGTCAGGAGTGTCCTCACCATCTTCTGCAGGATCATCGTTAGGTTCATTGGATATCTTGAAGTTACGGAGAGCCAATCTGCCTTGATACTTGGGACCACCGAAATTGTAAGCTTGACGGAAGGCAGTTGTGATGTCGTCCACAGTCATTTCCCGGGCTTCACGGTCGGCAATAGTTTGAACAACCTGGTAGAAAGCGACTTGCATCTTTCGAGGAAGATCCAATTGTAAGTGTTGTTTGATCAAGTATGAAATTCCACCCTTGCCCGATTGTGAATTGACACGGATGACTGCCTCATAATCTTGTCCTAGATCGGCAGGGTCAATCGGAAGGTAAGGAATGTCCCAGTATTTTGGTAGTCCTTGTACAGCAGCCTCTGCATGTCGAACCTTCTGAGCTTCAAATCCTTTCTTGATAGCGTCCTGATGGGAGCCGGAGAAAGCAGTAAAGACAAGCTCTCCAGCATATGGGTGGCGAGGATGGATTGGGAGGTCATTGCATTGTGTCACGGTATCGATGACGGATTGGATATCACTGAAATCCAATCCAGGGTTAATGCCCTGGGTATATAAATTTAAGGCCAAGTTGACAAGATCCACGTTTCCTGTGCGTTCTCCGTTTCCAAAGAAGCAACCCTCCACACGATCTCCCCCAGCAAGCATACCGAGCTCGGCCGATGCAATTCCAGTACCTAGACAAGGCTTATTAGAATGATTTATTTGAAGTAAAATTGTACATTACCTCGATCGTTATGAGGGTGCAAGCTGATGATGACCTTTTCTCGCTCGGAAATTTGGTTGCAAAAGTTTTCAATCTAGTTTTCGTTAGCAGCGAGGAAATTACCTATATATTCGTTTTACATACCTGGTCTGCATAGTGATTAGGAGGAGCAATTTCAACGGTGGATGGAAGGTTGAAAATGATGCGATCGTCCCCAGTTCCTGCTTTCCCCCAGGCTGATTTGACTGCTTCACAGACTTCAAGAGCGAATTCTGGTTCTGTTTGTGTAAAAGTTTCGGGGCTGTACTCGTACTTAAATACAGTTCCGTATTTGGCGGTGCATTCTTCAGTTAATTGGCGGACTATCTTTGTGTGGGTAATGGCCAACTCGATCGTCTTCTCCTTGGAGTTTCGGAAGACAACGTTGCGGAAGCTAGGAGACGTTGCGTTGTACATGTGGAGAATAGCTTGCTTTGTGCCAGCTACAGCGTCAACTGTACGCTTAATCAAGTCTTCTCGGGCAGGAGTTAAAACCTACAAATGCTTTAAAATAAATAGAACAAAAACTTGGTCACGACAAACCTGGATCCACACATCGTCCGGAATTTCCTTGTTCTCGATTAATCCACGAACAAAGGAGAAATCGGTGTCACTGGCAGCAGGGTATGCGACCTCGATCTGCTTAACACCACAGTTTACAAGCTGCCTGAAGAACAGGGTCTTCTGTTCGATAGTCATTGGGTTGGCCAATGCTTGATTGCCATCTCGTAGATCGGTCGACAGCCAGATGGGAACCTTGGTAAATGTCTTCGAGGGCCATTGGCGATTCTCGAGTTTTAATGGGGTGTATGGCTTGTACTTTTGAGATGGATCAGATCTAAAAAGATGTATAAGATCGCGTTGGTGTTGCGAATGGCTGGAGCTTACAGCATAGGCATGGTGGATTTGGGGGAAACAAGAAGGGGAATGGGGAGTGCTATGTATATGATGCAGAAATTTGTATCGCATGTGACTCTGCTCTATAAATGACTCACAGAAATCATATCTAATCGCTGATTAGACGCGTCAACAGAGTCATTCGCAAATGTCAAAGTTACAAACTCATTCCCGGACTTTCACCATGGCTGCAGTTCTGACGGTATCGCCAAAGCAAACTCCGTTCCCCTTTGGACTAGCGGCTATCGCTTCATTTACTGGCAAGGCCGAAATCAATTTCGACGACACTGCGACTGGCCCTTCATTGACGATCGCCGGCTCTACCATCGACGATGAAGAAGCCATCGTTCAGGCTCTCGCAAAGGAGACCGGCCTGGCAGAGGACAGCGCTAAGGTAAAGATCCTGTATTCTTCGTCGACATTAACTTACAACTCGGAACTCAGAGCGCCACATTCTTTGCCTTAGCCAAAAAATTGAAGGCACTTGCCATTTTCCCCGAGATCGTAACAGCACTAGATTCACTTGATGATCATCTGGCTTTCCGTACTTTCCTTATTGGACATACTATATCCGCCGCCGATTGGACACTCTGGGGATCTTTGAAAGGTTTGTCCAGAGACACACTTCGATGTCGACGATAACTTAGGAATACATCTCCAGGCAACATCAAGATCTTGGGGCTCTTAAAAAATAATCAGCATCCTCATTTGCTGCGGTGGTTCTCTTACTTTGATTCCTTTGGATCCACTCAATTACTTTTGGCTGACTTGGCAAGTGCAAAAGCTAACAAAGCGCGTTCCAACAAGACCGCCGCCGGTTTTGCTCTGGGACTTCAAGATGCCGTCCGTGGAGGCGTTGTCACACGCTTCCCACCAGAGCCGTCTGGTTATCTCCACATTGGCCACACCAAGGCGGCCATCCTCAATAAATATTTTGCAAATATGTATCAGGGAAAGATGATTGTCCGCTTCGATGATACCAACCCAACCAAAGAACGCGTGGGTGATCGTTTCTCTGAATGACTATTTTCCTCTAAGACTTTTTCATTTTTAGACTGAATTCGAAGATACCATACTGGAAGATCTGAAACTTCTAGACATCCATGGAGATGTTATTACACACACCTCCGACCACTTCGATACCCTTTACAAATATGCCATTCAATTAATTAAAGACGGAAAAGCCTACGCAGATGATACCGAGCAGATGCAGGTATGTCTTTAACATCACCTTCAGCTCAACACTTTACAAAACTCCATTACAGATGCGCGAGGAACGATTCAATGGAATTGCCTCAAAGCACAGAAACGATAGCGTCGAGGACAACTTGAAGCATTTTGAGGAAATGAAGAGCGGCAGTGTTGAAGGCCAGCGATGGTGCATCCGTGCCAAAATCAGCGTGGACGATCCTAACAAAGCAATGCGCGATCCGGTCATTTACCGATGCAACATTCTGCCTCACCATCGCACCGGGTATGTCATTCTGAAGCCATATTGGGTATTATACCGTTGATGAAGCTGTATACAGAGATAAATGGAAGATATATCCGACCTACGATTTTGCCTGCCCCATCGTTGATTCGATAGAAGGCGTCACTCATGCCCTCAGGACCAATGAATACCGTGACAGAAATCCTCAATACAACTGGATGATGGAGGCGGCAGGCGTTCGAAAAGTTAATATCTGGGATTTCAGGTATGAATACATTGTAATTATATGTCATTTCACGTGTTAACAGTGTGATAACAGTCGTTTGAACTTTGTGTATACCTTGTTGTCAAAACGCAAGCTTCACTGGTTTGTCAACGAGAAACTTGTGGGCGGTTGGGATGATCCTCGATTCCCAACCGTGCGAGGTATGTCAATCTCCAGTGAGCCACAAAGTATGCAGCTCACATGGTTCTAGGAATCCGTCGTCGTGGCATGACTATCGAAGCTTTGACACAATTCATGTTGTCGCAAGGTCCTTCACAGGCCGTAGTTTCTATGGAATGGGACGGGATCTGGACATTAAACAAGAAGATCATTGATCCCGTCGCTCCTCGCTTTTGGGCAATTGCGAAGGACAACGTGTGAGACCCGCTTTTGTAATCTGCAAATCTTTACATTGAACTTAAATTAGTGTTTCTGTTGCCATTACTGGTGGGCCGGCTTCTATCGAAGTCAAACCTGTTCCAAAGCACAAGAAAAATGCGGACATCGGCGAGAAGAAGACCGTGTACTCTTCCAACATCTTGCTCGAGCAGGAGGACGCTCAATCATTCGAGGACAGTGAAGAGGTGAACAGAAAAATAACACTACTCTATGGATATTAACTCGACGTTTTCGAATCAGGTCACCCTCATGGACTGGGGGAACGCCATCGTGAGGTCCAAGCAAGTTGATGCGTCGGGTATCGTCACCGCGATCACCATGGAACTCAATCTCGAAGGCGATTTCCGTAAGACCAAGAAGAAAATTACCTGGCTTGCTCAACCGACACCTGATCACCCTCTTCCTTCTGTCACTCTCGTCGACTTTGATTATTTGATTACAAAGAAGAAGCTCGAAGAAAACGACAACATCGCCGACTTTGTCACCCCCGTATCTGAATTCAAGGAATTTGCATTCGCAGACGCCAATGTCCTCGAGCTCACGAAAGGAGACATCATTCAATTCGAGCGCAAGGGATACTACATCTACGACAACGAAATCGACGGCCAACGCGAGTTCTTCAAGATACCGGATGGACGAGCTGCTGGTATCGCCAGTAAAGCTGGTCCATCTGGTGTTGCTACCCCTGCAGTTGCACCCACACCAAAGACGGTAGAGTCAGTCACGGTCCCAACTATGACGATGTACAAAATGGAAAAGATTTACGGAGATGATCTCAAGACTGAAGCAACAACAACTAACATGTACAAGATGGATGGCATTTACGAGGTCTAATAGATATGATTTTTGCGGCTCATAAGTGCACAATCAATAACACTTCCGCTATCGATGTTGCCCTTTCGTGACAATTTACACGACACATAACACGCTCGTGACTTCATGTCACAATCAAATGCACGATTCCAGTACATTACTGCACAAACAAACAAGCTGTACAGTTCAATGTGGATAATCGATAAGGCAGTAATGGGTCGTTGGCCACAAAGGACCGCAAGGACGAAGCCATTCTTTGGAGATTCGGACACCTGGGTCCTATACTTATTTTGCTACTTAATGCAATAGCGTGACAATCAGGCGCCTGCCAGGGTCTTGTATTTGTCAGTCCAAGCCAGAGTGAGAACAACTGAAATTTGAGAATGCTCTTGAGTTGAGGCTATTGCAGAATCCGTATCAGACAAGTCAATATAGTCGGACAAAACAATCTGAAGCAACTCAAAGCATATGTCCTTCCCCAGGCTCAAAATTCAAAAGCAGAAAATCAAGTTGGGTTCATGCTGTGGCATTGTTCAATGATGTTCTCCGGGAAGCCGAACTTCTTCAGAACTTCCCATTCCTCCACTGGCCCTTCACAATTGACCGCCCATATTTCGTAAGCCACAAATTGGTCAAGCTGGTGATGCTCTCCCTCAGGTCCTTCAAAACACAGGATGATCCCCCTACCTTGACCACATTCCGAATTTGTTCGCATGTTTCCATTTTCTTCCAGTGCTTGACGATATTTTTCCCTCTGACCAGACTCCGCATCGGCATTGGTGATGTAACATAGAGATAAATGGGGAAAGTATGGCGTTCGAGATGTAATGTTTAGCTCTTCGTGAATTTGTCGGTGCAAACTGCTGATCTCGGTGGTCAAATGGATTGCGACATAGACGGATCGATAGTATTCTGAGCCTACATCTACCGAGGCAAACCTGTATGTTGGAGGCCAGTGCATTTTCGAGAGAACCAACTCTATTGCCTCCAAGGAGGATTTCATGGAGAAAGGCAAGGATGCAAGAGTGATATGAGGATAAAACTTCGGATAGGATTCTGGGGATTGTTCAGGGGCAGTTGCCGTTGTTGGCCTTACATTCATGATCGAGGTGATCAACTTCGAGTCCTCAGTATTGGGGACGATCCACAAAGATAAGCCTGAAAACATACATTTATGAGCATTTCGTGAACTAGTAGAAATGAGCAATGACATTTTTACCCATATCGATCGTGGTGATGGTTGTGAGAGAAGAGAGCGTCCGCGAAAGCAGATGTTTGAGCACACGTGAAAGCAGCTGTACATAAATAGAAAAAGAGATGCATACACAAGAATCCATTTCAAGCTCAGGTGTAATTTGCAAATAAGAGAGAAACCAATATTTATTACCGGGTGCTATAGCACAAACGGAATCACTGCCTTCCGGTCTTTGGGATACGAATCTCCAAACTTGTCATGATACCACCTGTGTCCTTTATACGCTCGAGGCACCATGAGCAGAAATTCAGACAGCAGGAATATCCACGGCGGTGATAAATTTGGCACGAATGACTGGCCGGGGGTGTTGATGAGGTCGATGTAAGTCTGAGAGTTGAACATGGACGAAACCACTGATGCAGCTGTGAGGCCTCCAAGCCGGAAAGGAAGCGGCGAAGCGGCAAGTGCAAACCCAAACCACTCGACCCACTCGAAAAAGTAATTAGGGTAAGAGATGAGGGAATACATCCCTCCGTTAGGAATAGCATAATGTTCTCCCTGTCCCTCTTTAGCCTTCCCTTTACTTTTAGCCTTGAGACGTATATTGAGCAGAATCTCGTCGTGGTAGATATTACCAGCTAATCCCACCGCCCATATTCCAAGACCCACGTAGAATGAGGTCCGCGTTGGGCCTTGAAGCCACATGCGAGCGAAAGGAGAAGAGAGATACGAGCCCATCAAAGAGCCGTTGATGACATTGAAGCTGATCCCACTCAGTGGAACGATGATGTGCGTCTTTGAGCGCGACGGGGTGCGCAGAGGAGATATTAGTGCGCGGTTGAGATAGTGAGCCAGGAAGCAGAGGGCGAGGATCGCGTGTCGGTCTGACAGTGCGGGTAGGGGAGGAGGTTGTACGGAAAGGGGTGAAGAGAGGAATGTGTAGATGAAACAGGAGGGCGATATGAGCTCCATGAATATCCACGCCTTGATCCCATCCAGCAGAAATATGCTCGACTGCTGCTTGGGTGTGAACCGGCCGAAAGGGGCGTCTATAATGAGGAGGACTGGCGTAAGAACTAAAGATCCCAGTGTAAACCATTTTCTAGTTTCTATGTGGCTTTAATTATGATTCATTTGTTGAAATGAGGTCGAGACCCACCATTGTATAAAAACAACGCTGGACCTGTAGTAAACATCCATGTAGGATCCGGCATTTTCGCTTTTTGGCCTCGTGTAAAGGAAGCCTCTGGAAAGAATTTCAATTCGGAAGTCGATGTTGTTGAAGCACCTTGTTTGGGAAGACCTGGAGCTCTGCAGGTCTTTGGGTGGTGGTGGGAGTCTGAGAGACTAGAGGATTCTAATCTCGTTCATCACACTCCGCAGTCAGTACTCACATATTCATTGCTCGTCTGCGCCCAATAATTATCTCGAGCTGCACACTATCAATCCCTTGTCTCTAAATTGAACATTATCCAGAGAGAAGTGGAAAGCATCTTCATTTTTTCGAACAATTCATAATTATTTATTTGATAAATAGCGCAGGGGAATGGGTCGTTTACATTTACAACGCGCCACATTTTGTAGCTTCCGTAGCATGATAGTACACATATAGATTGAGTTTGGGGGGGGGGGGGGGGGGGGGGGGGGGGGGGGGGGGGGGGGGGGGGGGGGGGGGGGGGGGGGGGGGGGGGGGGGGGGGGGGGGGGGGGGGGGGGGGTGAGGTGCGTATCAAAAAATGCAGAGTGGAGGGTGGAATCTAAATTACAACAAGAACAGTGAGAAAAGATAAACGCCAAGTTAGCCCCATATCTTAGCAGGATCCAATAGTTTCATCCGTCATGCGTCTCGTAGCCGCTCATGCCCAAGTGGACGTGCTCTGGGTCTTGCCATGGTTGAGGCTGACCCAGCTGCTCTCAACGGTGTCACCTGCATTACTCTCGATATCGGCGTCCGAATTTGTTTCCACCTCAGACGCGTCTGGCGTCTCCTCCTTAGCTTTTGTCGTTACCTCTGTAGATGTAGATGCAATTGCAGATGGTCGCTTTGCAGTGACCGGTGGTGGGATATTACTGGGCGGAGCTCTGAAAGGTTCTAGAGGAAGTAGGCGATTGCGAATTGATATGAGGAAATGTGGCAGATTGATGAGACCGTCGAGAAGAAGAGAAGGAAGGTATGACGCAATTCTGTAAGTCGATGCTAGATACAACGATTATCAAATTATATACAAAAACATAACGAGAGGTTGTGCTTACCACCTGCACCAACGGAAAATCGTTCACCTCGGATCCAATTGCGAAATCGTCCCAGACCCAGACCGACACCAAACAGCGTAGGTCCGTAACGACCGCCACTGACGACACCAACGAGATTATCGGTCAACACAGATAAATCTGTAGGCTGACGCGGGATACCGTAGTGATACTCGCGACTGAACATATAGCGCACACGCTCGCGCAGTGTATTAGGCGCAGGCTTCTCATGCATAGTAGAAACGAAAGCAGGCCCATATATGACCTTTTCAGACGCACTCCAGTCCTCCATTGATTTATAAATCCCCTCAGGCGGAAGCGTCTTGAATGTAACATCTACATCAAAAGTGCCCACATCCACGACCACAACATTGATATTGCGCATCGACTCCGACCGTTCGGTAGTCGCAGCCACACGGATTTCCCGGCGAAGGACCTCAGCTGCTCTCAGAGTCGCAGCTGCGCTCATAGCCTGCACAGATGCGAACGGGAGTCCCACACGTGCGTCTGTCGCAGGCAGACATATAACAACCGACTTCTTTCCCGTGTCCTGAGTGCGGGCCGAGCCCGTGCGAAGGAGAGGCAGCAGCGCCTGGATGACCTGCAACGGCGTCACCTGCGTCGCAGTCAAGTAGGGCAAATAGGTGTCTTGTAGCGAAATGTGCTCGAGCGGTGCGTTGATGCCTTCCACTGGAGCGGAAAGTGTGAGGAACGAGACAATTGCATGGATGTAGGGCATGGAGGACGGAGAAACATAAGGATCTCCGGCGGATTTCAGTGGGAATTTTCGAGACAATGTCGCCGAAAGAGAACGGAGGAAGAATGGCACAGTAGCAGGCTATTAGACGCGATGAATAAAGATAAGCGACTTACATACAGTTAAATGGAAGGTGCTTACCTCGAAGGCATCCAATACATGAGCTTTGACATATCCATTAGATCGAGATTCAAGAGCTTCCACAGCTTCAGGCGTAGAGACGCTTGCAATCACAATATACCCCTTCCGTTCAAGATCTTCGATAAACGGCAGAGCATGAGGTATATCGCCTCCTAGAACCACTATGATCGCAAGCATAATTAGAAACGTATAGATCAATGCAGAGAAAACCAGCACTTGCCTACGATCTGACGACGCTCAGTGGTCTGCGGTATCTTTTTCCCAGAATAAAGATGCCTGTCCGGCTTCGCAAAGATATCGCGATGCCTGACCAAGACGCCTGCGCCAACAAGACCGACGACAAGACCCGTCGCCTTCCACGGATGACGTCCCACCCATTCCATGGACTGTGACGTCCACGACGACGACTCCGGCATAGGGGGAGGAGGGGGAGGAGGGGGCACTTGGAAGTCCGCAAGAGATGGGACATGAACTTCGGAAAAGCCAGGCATACCGGGCCCGTAGCGCGCAATGTCGACCCAAAGTTGGTTGACCACCTCGTTGACGACGGGTAGGCTGCTCGTTACGACGTGGAGTGACGCCTGTAGGTACTCTTCGACGGCGGCGAAATACTCTTCGATGTTATCGACAGACGGCATCGTGGATGAGCAAAAGTAAGTTTGCCGAGGCCGAATTCAGACAGGTTTAAGCCTGAGTCTGGGTTATGACGACGCGTGCCGGCAAATGACTACCGTGCCACACGAATCTTACTGGTGTCGTTTTGATGACCCAACATGTCCACGACTGACTCAGGACATTTACGTTGCGAGTTACACTAGCATTTCGAAGACTGACTACCTAGAAATTGCGACGGGAAGTATGAGGTTGAAATTAAGGAGAGTCGGGAATCATCGTCCATATAGAATTACTTTAACATTGGCCAACACGATTTCGTGTCTCTAAACCACTGACAAGCGATGCAAATTTTGAATTTTAGACAGGCAGAATATACTCTATGCGATAAGAAAATTAAGTATATACCACCCTCAACAATAAAAACTCTCTAAGCGGCCATGTCCTTGGCAAGTTGCTCAGCCTTGGCCTTGACATCCTCGATGGTTCCAGCCTGCAAAAAAAAAAAAAGATCAGACGGTCTCAACGGCAGCAAAGGGGATATATGCACGCACCATGTAGAAAGCAGACTCAGGGAGCGAATCGTGGGCACCGGAGAGAATCTCCTTGAAAGAGCGGACAGTGTCCTTGAGGGACACGAGACGACCCTCGATACCAGTGAAGACCTGGGCGACCTGGAAAGGTTGCGACATGAAACGCTGGATCTTACGAGCGCGCTCGACCTGACAATGGGATGAGACGATATTCTTTTAACAAATAGAAATTCAGACTTACAGTCAGCTTGTCCTCTTCCGACAACTCGTCCATTCCGAGAATGGCAATGATATCCTGGAGGGACTTGTAGTCCTGGAGGATCTTTTGCACAGCGGTAGCGACATCGTAGTGCTCTTGACCAACCTATATGCTTGATATAAGAACTTGATCACGCATTTACAGCATGCGTGAGAATACGTACAATACGGGGGTCCAACATACGCGAACGGGAATCAAGGGGGTCGACAGCGGGGTAAATACCAAGCTCAGCAATACCACGGGACAACACAGTGGTGGCGTCCAAATGGGCGAAGGTGGTGGCGGGGGCAGGATCAGTCAAATCATCGGCGGGCACATAGACGGCCTGCACAGAGGTGATAGAACCCTTCTTGGTGGTGGTGATACGCTCCTGCCTTTAGAGCAGACATGAGTATCTGAACTGAAGCAAATTTTTGCGACATGACTTACATTTGACCCATATCAGTGGAGAGAGTAGGTTGGTAACCGACAGCAGAGGGGATACGACCGAGCAGGGCAGACACTTCAGAACCAGCCTGGGTGAAGCGGAAAATGTTGTCAATGAAGAGCAACACATCCTGGCCTTCCTCATCACGGAAGTATTCGGCGATGGTCAAACCGGTAAGAGCGACACGGGCACGGGCACCGGGGGGCTCGTTCATCTGTCCGAAGACGAGAGCGACCTTGGAATCACCTTGGAGGTTGATGACACCAGTTTCAATCATCTCGTGGTAGAGATCGTTACCCTCACGGGTACGTTCACCGACACCTATAGAGCGATAATTTAACTGCATGTACAGGTATTTTAAAGGGCTAGAAAACCTACCGCAGAAGATGGAGAAACCACCATGGGCCTTGGCGACATTGTTGATGAGTTCCTGAATCAACACAGTCTTTCCGACACCTGCACCACCGAGGAGACCAATCTTTCCACCACGGGCGTAGGGGGCAAGGAGATCGACGACCTTGATACCAGTTTCGAGGACCTCAGCGGTGGTGGACTGGTCGACGAAAGGAGGGGGGTCGGCGTGGATGGGCGAGAGCTTGACACCCTTAATAGGACCACGTTCGTCAATGGGCTCACCAATGACGTTCATGATACGGCCAAGAGTGGCAGTACCGACGGGAACCATGATGGGGTTACCGGTGTCGATGACCTTGGTGCCGCGAACGAGACCCTCGGTACCGTCCATGGCAATGGTACGGACGGAGTTCTCACCGAGATGGGAGGCGACCTCGAGGACGAGACGACCGCCGGAGAAGTTCTGGACCTCGAGGGCGTTGAGGATGGGGGGAAGGTCATCCGTGTCAAACTGGACGTCGACGACGGCACCAATGACGGTCTTGACTGAACCGACTGGGCTCTTGGACTCGGTGGCATAGGAGCGAGCTGTGGTTTTTGTGAGCGGAAAACGAGGCAAAAAGGAGAGAAAAACAGACCCGAGGGCGCAGGAGCAGGACGGGCAGCGTTGACACGGTGGTGCTGGGTGGTGGCGGGGAGAGCGGCCTTCTGAGCGAGAGCAGCAGACGAGAAGAACGCGTTTGTCTGCTTTGCGCTCTTGAAGGCGCGCTTTGAGAGACGTGCAACAGCACCTCGGGTGGTGAGCATGGCAAGTGGTGGATGAGAGAGGTGAACGGGCAAACTCGAAATCCCTCGACACGTAGAAATTAAAGTTCACACACTCCCGGCTTCATCCGTTTTTCGCCGCTTCCCTAAATGGTAACCGTCTCAGACACCCCCGCGCACGCCCTCCTCATGCACCACGCCCACCACACTCGCCTCGCCGCTGCCCCCAACTACGACGACGCCTGCCTTGCCGCTGTCATGCGCGACGTCGGCTCCGTCCAGCGCGACATCAGTCGTCTCCAGGCATGCTCCAGCCAAAAATCGCATGCCATACGCTAATCTCCCCCAGCAGGACGAGCTCGACCGCCTGCATGCAGAGAATAAAAAGCTGGTAGTCAATATCGCTGCCAGACGCGTGCCCGCAGCGTGCGTGCCCATGCGCACGCTGCTCCCTGAAATATGCGACATCATCTTCGCATACTGCTCCTTTACAGAGTGCGGTCTGCCGTGCGCTTCGGCCGACGACGAGTCCCTTGACCGCGTCGCTCCGCTCGTCCTCACCCGCGTCTGTCGACGCTGGCGCACCCTCGTCGTCGGAAACCCGACGCTGTGGACGCGCGTCCACGTCCGGCCGTGCGCACTCGACCCCATCCGCGTCCGTCTCTGGCTCGCGCGCTCCGCCGCCCTGCCGCTCCAGGTCACCATCTGCCACGAGTTCGTGCGCAACCAGGCCTGGGATGCGAGCAGCATCAACACAATGACCGTGTCTCTTGTGCAGGAACTGCTGCCCCACCTGCACCGCATCCAGGTGCTCCGCACGCAGCTTGCCTTTGACACACTTCCCACTCTGGTAAACGCTGACGGTCTCATTAATATGCGCCTTCTCGAGCAGCTAGACCTCCTCATTGACGAACCCAATGGTATCTTTGTGCCGTATCCGGGCATGCTCTTGGCCCCCAAACTCAAGGACATCCGTGTGCGCGACATCACCCTCCTATTGCGCGTCTTCTCCGATCGGGCACTGCGCACCATTGAAAGTCTCACCATCGAAGGCTGCACTGTCTGGATGTACCCAGACTTCTTCCCGCACCTGCTCTCCACCTGCGCGCAGTTGCGCACCTGCAATCTCACCTTTCCCAACAGCCTCTTCTTCCCGTCCATGCAGACCATCGAGCTGCCGGCGCTCATCTCACTCTCCCTGGAATGGCCCTACCTTTTTGACCCGACGATTCTCTTCGGCGCTTTGCGTGCACCCAATCTACACTCCCTGCGCCTCGTGCATCAGACTCGCCAGCTCGGTCTTCCGGCAAATCTTCTTGCTTCTCTCCGCCCGCTTGCCCAGTCCACACCCGCCCTTCGCGACCTCACGGTAGAGGGCTGCAGCCTCATCGCACCCAACGAAGCCTACGCGCTGCTCGCGGAATGTCGTGCGCTCGAGAGGCTGAGCATCCTGCACTGCCGGCGCAGCGACCGCTTTCTCGCGCCGCTCACTCCTCCTCAGCCTGCCCCCTCTGGGTCAGACTCGGAGTGGGTCTGTCCGCACCTCACATATGTCGAGCTCGGAGGACTGCAGGACGCAGACGTGCGCCATGTTGTCTCGTTTGCGCGGAGCAGGGCAGAACGCGAAGACGAGCCGAGGCGGGGAGGCGGGACGTATCTGAAAGAGCTTGCGCTGCAAACGGAGTTGTATAGCCTTCCGAGGCAGGCCAGGTTGGTGATGCTGTCGGGCTTACTTGATATTCGCCGTCGGGTGGATATTGTAGGTCCCTTCTCGGCCCTTTTTCAGGTACAGGAGTAGCTCTGTTTCTGCGCCTGTCAACAGCTAAGTACCATTACTTTGCAATTGCAATCGTCTCCTTAATGATGTAAAAACCATATAAGTGAGTCGTATCTATAGTATTGTATTCGTATCCTTATCTTCACGTGTTGTATCGATAACATCATTGTAACGTATCCATGTATTGACGTCGACCTTCTACACAACTACGTCGGAAATTGCCTTACTCACGAATTCCTTTCGAAGCAAAATGGTTTAGGTTCTTTGGACTGCATCACATTAATACGATCAATGCAATAACTTCATCAACTCCTAAAACCGACAATTTCCGTCACTCCCAAATAGGCAGGCGAATGTCCATTCTAGGTCAATGGACTCTGATGTCCAGGACTCCAGGCTTGTAGCAAGCACACACATAACTATATAAGCGACCAATCTCATGTGTGGGTGGTTTCAATTTTTTAGGGTCTATAACCACACGAATGTTAGGAATGTGCCTTTGAACGAAAAAGGTCTCACAAGAACACCAATAACGCCACTCATGAAGGCCGTGTAGAGAAACAGTGTAGTCCATAGTATACTTTTTTTTGAAGGCAAATGGCATGGAGATTGAGGATAGTGTACGGACTTCTCCATTAGCGACTAGTAGGGTAGAAAGGCTGCATTACGGTAAGGTATAGTATGAATGCGAAGGTGCGATAGACTGTAAAATGGATATGTATATCTTAAAAAAGCACTACGGTATGACGGTGGTATCCGAGATAAAGCACAACGCAAAATAAAGCACGGAAAATAGATAGAACGACATGAAATCATGTAAGTCCTGGAGCTAAAAGAACTAATAGATATGAGAACGAAAGATCCGCCAACGACAACTCCTTTAAACCAAGATAGGGAAGATCCAGAAGCGCTCCATGAAGATCCAGAAAACGTGGCCAAGATAAGGCAATACAATGATAGTAAAAAAGCGAAACCCTGCCTGCCAGCAAACAGGCTTTCATTTGAAGAACTTGTACCCTTCGTACCGGTTCCCAGGATCCGAAACTGGTGGGACGCTGTATGAGTGCAACTCTGATGCGCTGTCGTGGGTAAAGAAATCGTAAAGGCCAGAATTCGGGAAACCCTCTTGCGACGGGACGTAACCGCTTTGCGTGCCGTATTTCCCGCTGCCGATAGGGAGGGTCGGCGCAGGACATAGGACGTCAAGTTGCGGCGCGGCCGCTGCATGACCACTTGGTGTGTGTTGACCAAGAGTGTTTCCTCCCATGGCATGGGATATCCCAGGCTTATCATAAATCGTATACGGTGAAATGTAATTTGCGATAGCAGTGCCGTATCCCGGAGCGAACACAGACGGGTTCTGAATTGGAGGTTGAGGCACGCTCAGCGTGTTCCAGCCTGCATAACCGCTCGTATTCCGGAAATCCTGAGAAGCCATGCCGTTGTCGAAGTCATAGGGTTCGCGCGCTATAGGCAGGCTACTCGAAGAACCCTTTGACGAGATGGAAGTAGAGCCTACAGAAATATTTCCGCCGGTGCGTGAAGAGGCGAAAGTGCCATCACTGCGCGATATGATGGTCAGTAGGATGTCGGTAGGCGAAGACTGATTGTAGACTTGCGTTTCGTACTGGCAGTAGGCCGAGTCGGGTAGTGGCATAGTCGACGGTGTCTCAGACACAACCGCACTTCCTTCCAAGTGCATACCAGACATTGAAGCATTCAGCGAAGGGTTCGTTACTGGGCTGTCCCGCTCCAGGTCATCGTAAAACAAACCCGACTTCTCTCGTTGCATTGAGCGAGTTCCCATGGTAAGCACCGAACTGGGCACTATTCCCTGGTGGTCGAGCAGATCGTTCATCGGGGGCTGAGATTGTACAACAGGAGGGCCGTCCCACCCTTGCAATTCCCGGCTCATGCCAAGATACTTTTTGGTGTGCGGAGGCTGGCGATGGTATCGCATGCCAAGGCCACTTAGTTGACTACTAGATGAGCTGGTGGAAGGAGCATACGAAGAGATGGGAGGGGCGGTAGGAGGTTCAAGGGTCAGCATTGCATAGGGATTTGGAGATCGGTCATAGGCGCTTGTCTGTGACAAGCCCATTCGCGAATGGACGGCGGGTGTGGGTCTTCCATTACCTCCGGAGGGGTAATTCACCTGGAATGGGTTTGGTGAAGGTACTGTCCTAGGTCTCATGATCGATCGTACTCGGGATTCGCGAATGGTATACTCGCATAAAAGCCCTCTGTTGGTACACCGTGTACACACTGGACGATGTCCAGAGCACTGTTTCGTTTCTTTGTATTAGAAACTCTCTGGAAGATAGGTAAAATGCGCACCTTGGTTTTCCTCTCTCGGCACTTGTCGCAGGCTTGTGCTGTTCGTTGTCGAAGAGATTGAGGCTTTAAAACGAACAGTTCCTGATCGTTAGAAAACGATTTGTCGGAGGCGCCGTCTCCAGCAGATGGCACAGGAGAAGCCGTCGAAGATTCGTCGGCGGCAGGTAAAGGACTTCTGCTGACTTCTCTTGCATAACTGCTATTGCTTGAAGTAGCCGCAACGTGGTCGGTAACAAGCGCCCTTGAATGATCACCGTAATAAGTCTCATGAGTGAAACCAAGGCACATAAAATCGGTCGAACCTTTGAAACGCCATGGTCCAAAGAAACGCTATAGGTATCGAGCACGAAAAAGGCAGACGAAAGAGGCTGACACGATATTTTTGTCCAAGTGGCGGTTAAGACCTGATATTCAAGTCAGCAAAAGTCTGTGAAAAGAAATAATCCTGGTTGCCACTATATGCTTTGAAAGTTTTCTAGTGGTTGGACCCTAGATTCTACCGATCGACAGCTCAAAGATCGAGAGATATAAGCTAAGAACACGTTCTGTACATTGTCGAGGGCAAAAGTTGAAAGCGCTCGGGACAGTCTTAATCCTGCCCGATTGAGATACATTTTGGCACTCCGCGGCAGTACTGGATACTACCACATTCAACTTGTGGTTGGCTACAGCAACGGAGAACTGAGAGCTTGAAGTTACTTTCTTTTTAGTCGCCGCGAAAATTGCTTCAAACAATCTCAATATTTGTTTACATTGTCATTGCTAGGCCTGAGATAGATATCAGCAAATCACGTAGTCACAGTTATAATTCGAATTGCACACGAATGCGACATACTGAACTTACCTACTAAGGACTATATACACGGCCACTACGACCTTGCAACCTCTCCAACACGGTTAATTCTTAAACTCTTGATTAAATTCTCTCCCGATGAGCATACGCCTGATTTCTTGCGATCCAGCACCAACAGTATACAATCTTGAATCTCGAACGATGCGTCCCATAGGGTAATCTGTTCCAATATTGATTGATTGTTCAGTATACGGGTAAATAAATGCGTACCGTTAATATAACCATTTCCTCCAAGACATTGCATTCCTTCTAAGGCAACTTCTACGGCCTTCTCGGTCGAATATAGAATGGCTCCTGCGCAATCCTGTCAAAGAGACATGAGAGTTAGTTCAAACAGAGAGTAGCGACGGCGTGGATGTCTTCGATTCAAAATTAAAACATACCCGTCTACTGATTTTACCCCGGTCGCAGGCCCTTGCAACTGCATATACATAGGATCTACTAGCGTTCAGCTTGGTGTACATGTCGGCGATCTTGGCTGCCGCCAAAATAAGCATAGATCAGGTTGGAAGCCTTCGAGTTGGGTATTTACCTTGCATTAACTGGAAAGTCCCGATCTGTTGTCCAAATTGCTTTCGCTCGTGTACGTATTCTACGGCATAATCGAATGCAGCTTGCATTAACCTTGAAACGAAGTCAAAGATATTTCCTTGGAGAAAGCTAAGCACCTTACCCAAGAGGTCCTCCGCTCAGAACAATGCGCTCCAGATCCAGACCAGACATAAGGACAGCAGCACCTTTATTGATTGGCCCTAGAACGTTTTCTAAATATGTTGACAAGGTCAGCGTATTTGATTTATTTGATGGCAAGGAAGTTTACCGTCTGGAACTTCACAATTCTCAAACACTAGTTCGCAGGTATCGCTCCCTCTCATTCCGAATTTATCAAGCTTCGGGCTTGTAGAGAATCCTTTGAATCCGCGTTCAACAATGAAGGCGGTAATACCTTTCGACCCTTTTTCTGGATCCGTCTTCGCATACACGACCAAAGTGGATGCGACGGGGCCATTGGTGATCCTGTTACATTGAGAACTCAGCGCTATTCCACCAATTCTCTATTTTTTTTTACTCACCAGAACTTCGTGCCATTTAACACCCATCCACCTTTCACTTTTTCTGCCTTCAGACGCATGCTGACTACGTCACTACCGCTCCCTGCTTCGCTCATAGCTAAGCTTCCAACTTTGACTCCGCTAACTAGATCCGGCAAATATTTTTCCTTCTGCGCGTCCGTTCCGTGACGATGAATTTGGTTGACACAGAGATTCGAATGGGCACCATATGAAAGGGCGACCGATCCTGATGCAGTGGATAGTGCTTCCATTGCGATGGTATGTTGCAGATATCCGAGGGAAAGTCCACCATATTTAGGAGATACAGTTATGCCAAGTAGACCCATTGAACCGAACTTCTCCCAAAGATCCTATGGTCAAGGCCGGCAAATTTAAGCGCCAGTATTTCTACTTTAGATGATCATACATACTACGGGGAATGTGTTGGTTTTGTCCACTTCTGCTGCTCGAGGTGCTACCTCCTTGAGAGCAAATTCCGTTATTGCATTGCGAAACTGATAAACACGTATTCTGAGTGTGCATTCTAGGAGTGAATGAGAAACACGTACCTCCGCTTCCTCTTCTGTCAGCCCGGCAACATCAGAGTTATAGAAAGAAGCGTGTCGTCTGTTGGCCAAAGTGCTTCTCCCAGTGCTTGAAGATAAAGTAACGCTTGCTCGTGCGAGTTTGAGTGCTCTCAAAGAGGCCATTTCTGTCAGGGGCTAAACGCGAACGGAGGAGGCGAACGGAGTGCAGAATTGAGGCTTTGTGAACACAATCAACTTAGGGGACTCCTAACGTGGTTGGCTGGGTTTCAAGTTGTCATTCAAGCGTCGAGTAGATGTGGGGTAGGCAGAGTGTACCGTATGACCTCCAGACCGTATTGACCGGTGACCGGACGGACCTCCTCCAAGTTCCGACTTTGACGGTGTATTGCATCCAACTCAATTACCCCTATCTTAAGGTTACATTGATTAGATAGGTGTAGAATGGGTGTCATCTACTTTCTACAAGGTGGATAAGTACTTTTATAAACACTTGGCGCCAAACACAAGGTATTAAGTTTGTATGAAAAAGAAAAGCCTCGGATGTAGGTCGACCGTCGTCGTAGTAGAGATACTGTACCATTTCGAATGGTTCGGCCGTCCCGTGTCCCAAGGCAGGTGGCCATGGCCGAAATCGGTCCGTTGTCCCATGTCCCAGGGATAATGGCCACCGTAAAATAAAATAAAAAAGGATTGAAAAGGGCTAAAATTTCGGGCCCTGCGGGTCCTTGTATTTACAATATATTGTCGTAAAATAGTTACTCTGACTAGTCACTATCATTTCCATGCATCCAGAATGTTTTCGCGTCATAACGCCGATTGGTTTGCTTGATTCGTTTCCCACGCCCAAGTTCTTTATCGCCATCATCAACAACGCTGGGGATGCTTCCGTCCTCGTCGTTAAACTCCCCAGCAAGGGTATCCGCCACAAGTGCTCCTCCTTCTGCGACCTTGTAACCCTCTCTTTTGTTGCTCTCCCTCGAGATGGTTGACGGGTGTTGAACTAGGCAGCTCCAGAGCAATAAACTCCAGAACAGAAACATTGTCCGCTGGAAGGTGCTGCTGAATCTCGGGAGGAAGGTTCGACATGGCTAGTTCGATGGTGATGAGTTGTCATTATTCAGTGTAATGTTTGAACCAGTTTTTT
>MU155418.1:0-26996 GCA_015484465.1 Pholiota conissans
GTCGTGTGGATTTTATGGGAGAGGGATGCTGCTTTGCAGGGATTGCTCGTTCGAGGGATGGGACATGGGAGTTGAAGACTGTTCAGCGAATCCCTCCGAGGATGATGCTCGTAAGTGCCTTTTGACTTCGTTTTATCACTCGTTTTCATTTATGTTCAATTAGGATTGATACCATTCTGGATTATTTTGTCTGTGTAGCATACATCTTCGTAGTTTATTTCCAAGGGAGATCCCTATTACTATATCAGTCGTTCAATGAGTTTTTTCTGTCTTTTTTCGTCGAGACTTATCTTCAATGAATGATCCCGTGAACGAGCGGCATCATAAGGGGGTGTATATCTGGCCAGGCTAATCTACTATCCGCTGGACGTACGTGTGTAAGATGACTTTGAATTACAAAGCAACTGCCGATAGAAATGAAGGAACTTATGCTCAACTCAAGAAACACAGCACTTGGAGAGTCAATTTCATCACAGAATGTCGGTGGGCCTCCCGAGCGCATCAAAAATGATGAGCAGCGCTGAATATTTATTAAATGAGAGCCTGTATATTCGTCGAATCCGAGGCTAGAATTGTTGTGCCTCACTGCACTGTTCTTTCTCGTAATGGAACCCAATGTGCACCAAAGCAAACCTACATCCAAACTGTGTCCCAGCGCTCTGCATCTAGAATGTACGCGCGTATGGATAACCATCAGGATAATGCTGTTTATCTCAAATTCGAAGTTGACGTTGAAGTTGAACGCTCAAACCTTCCGTCATGGCAATTGCACCTCCTAACATTTCGAACACTCCGACAGAAGTCCTAGAAAAGGTCCTTGACTTCCTCCAGAATGATCGTGCATCGCTTTACTCTGCCAGCTTCGTAAATCGCAACTGGATCTACGCACCACGACGGCATCTTTTCGGTCAAATCATCATCATCGAAATCTACCGACGAGGTCGCTTACTCAAGGACGTCGACAACGCGCGCCCCTTTCTGGAGCTGACATGCTCACAACACTCTACTATTCTTCCAGCCATTCAAGGTGTCGTCCTCGCAGTGACAACCACGAAGTTGATCGAAGAAGTGATCGAGGTTTTATCGCTTTCGAAAGCACTGACGCGATTGACTTATATCAACATCATCCCATCCAATTTGATATTCTGGACTTCTCATTATCTTTCCGACATCCGCGATTTAGCTTTCGATTTGACATCGTCCGCAGTTACTGACGATGCCTGCCTGACATTTTATCGCATCATTTCCAGACCTACATACACTCTCGGTGTATACCGACTCTCGGAGTACCCTGACATTGCCTTCCAAAATACCCGGACCATATTTTCGGGATCTGAAAGTCCTTCATCTTAGGCTGATTGCGAGGAGGTGCTCAAGTGGCTTCAGACTCTCGATGGAATTCATCTTGCCCTCGAAACCTTCGATCTTCGTATACATCGCTCGTGTCACAGCAGTTGGGGATTATCAGATTCGCTGAACGCATTTCTCGGCCAAATTTCCCACACGCTGCAAGACCTTTCGTGGGGAATAGACTATGATGTCGACTTGGCTGAGAAATCCCTGGACGAAGGTATGTTATATCATCCGTCAATTGCCGTCACGGTAAGCTCAATTGCTCGATTTTCTTGAATAGGGCCGCCTGTAGACCTGAACGCCCTCGTCAATCTCCGCTCCGTCACATTCAGAACCCACGACCTTAATGCTGTTTGTGATGCGCTTCAATCAATCAAGTTATCTTCTTCGTTGGAGGCTATGACGATACATGCAATACCTTGGGGCTTCGACAAATTTATCAAGGACAAACAGTGTCATTGTATTCTCCACGCTCGTCTCACAAAACTTGCAAGCATTTTAGACGGAAAGCAATTTACCGGAATCAAACATTTGGAGTTGAGGCTCCCGGGTAAACTCGGCATGGTCTTTGCTGCGGCTGAGCTCGAGATGATCACGGCGTTGGAACAATGGATGAAGTGGAACGAGAGGGGCATTCAAATTATTGTACACGTCTGATGACGCTCAGCCTGGGACGCTGGACTCGATTCGGATGCTAGTGTGGCCCGCACATAGGAAGGAAACACCTCACACCGAACTTGCGTTCAACAAGGAATTTTAATGCGTCCGATTTCTTTCAATGAATATACAATTCAGGTAATAGCATCGTAGTATATAAGGATAGGCATTGTCGAATATGGGGAGTCGGTAAAGAAAGATTGAGTAGTACCACCATTAGGCTGTATATGTATATGGTTACCGAAAAGCATAGCATAAACGGTTGGCGATAACGAATCGATGGTTTTGATTCATCTTTAGATCTTTGTCACCTTCTTGATGAATCCCTGAGGTTGGGTTGATGTGAGGGCGTCGAAATACAAATTATATCTTCGTTGACTTATGCGCAGAAGAGGCCAATTCGGACATATAGGTACAAATAAAGCTAGAATCGGCGCTACAACTTGTGCACCGTGCACTCTAGATCTACGGACGTGACTATAGTGAGCTTCAGCTTCAATCCCGAAACAGGATATCACACCTAAAAACCTGATGTACGCGGCTCAAATTGGACGGTATCAAATCATCAGCGCTCAGCGTTATATCAGCACAGGATTCACGCTGTGCTTGAGCTCGAGTGGCGATCTCGGGAGTCTAAAATTGGAATCACGCCGCATTGGCAGGAACAGATTTTCATCAGGCGCCCATCAAGGATCGACTATAATTAGAGCCTTATCGTGAACACGACTTCGCAAGTCAGAACCTTTTGAGGAGTCTGTTGCACGCTGTCCGCACCACTTAGAAGACTTATTAGCGACGAGTGCTAAATGAAGGGTTAATAGTTTCTGAATCACAAGTCTATGTATGTCCTGAGGTGACAATAATCGGGACCCATTGATGCCCCGCCAAAGGTAAGCTTTTTTATACCAGCTATTCGTGGAGCTATAGCGCTGTTTTTTTGATGAAAGATGCACAGAAACCCAGTCAGAATGCTGCAAGCTCGAAGATCAAGGAATCAGACCTCAATAGACATGATCCCCACAACTTGAAGCACAGGCCCGGGACTCGGATGCATGGAAGCACCTACACTCCTCGTAGACAAGAGCGCTGTAGTTGATCTTGTTCATTGATTAAAATGAAAAGAAGAGTCTTGCGAGATGTAGAATATCTTTCTCTGTATGATATCTTACTTCCAAGATGATGTTAATTAGACCAAAGTATGATCAAAGTTGACCATACTCTGCATAATCATCTTCATCTTCCATATTCAATCCTGTGTTTCGACTTACAGCCTCACTCTTTTTAAATTTCCAGTAGAAGCCAATTTACTGGATATATAAAGGGATCTATAATTCCCAAACTTATCAACGCGCGGCCATGTCTACACAACTCATTCCTACATTGCAAATGAATCTAGGCGCCCTGTTAATCGGGGTTCTTGTTTCATGCTTCTTGTTCGGCATCGTGACGTTGCAGATGTATCTATACTACATGAAGTTCCCGAACGATAGTATAAGGCTCAAGTCTATGGTACGTCAAGCAAAAACTCCTCCTTGGAACCTATCAATGAGGCACAATTGTTCATTTATTGACGCCTCGCTCAGGTCGCTTTTATTTGGTATTTATTTCACTATTGCCTTGTTGGCATTTATTATCAGTACGTAGCAGTGCTAAAGTTATCATGCAGGGTCTGTGAATTGGGTCTTACAATATGTGTTTGCCACATTTTGTACTACCTAACTATTGTTGGTTATGGCGAACCCAGATACTTTTTCACCTTACCAGCTTCTCTGGCATCGGCGGTTATCTTCAGTGGAATAATTGGACCCATTGTTCAGGTGATTTTGTTTGGGATTATAACAATGTCCTAAGCATTCATTGGTTCTCTTTTTAGATGTTCTTCGCAGAGCGAATCAGGAAAATCAGTGGAGGAAAGCTAATAATCTCAATTCTCTGCTGGATCATGGCATGGTTTCGGCTTGTAATGAGCTTCGTTACGGCTGCGAAGACGATTCGGATAAACAGCATCACGGAATTTCAAGTACAGTGTAAATGGCTCCTGACAACTGTGCTTGCCGTGTGTGTAGCGGTCGACTTCGTCATTGCGGTCTCGCTTTGCTATTACCTGACCAAACGAAAAGCACAGTCAATGGAAAGGAAAGCTAACTTTTCAATAATCTACCTCCAACTCTTATTGATCATACTTTGATATCAGAACTGCTCGAATAATAGATAAAATAGTGGCGTGGGCAATTCGTACGTGCTTCTCTTCATCATAATTGGGGGAAAAAATTGAACAATAAACACAGAAACGGGTTTGCTAACTACTGCTGCAAGCGGCGTGGTGATAATCTGCGTTAGTGTTCTATTTTTCTTCATGGAACGCAACAGTCAACTCACGCTCTATCAGTTTTTGGTTATGCCGAACAACTGCAAGTAACATTTACCTGCAATCGGATTCTTTATTAATAGCTTTTCTTAGTCATATGGCTAGCTTTGTTCACTTGCATGGCTCGACGTGAGTAGGAGCTAATTCCAAATTAACTTCAATGTTTGTTGATTCATGATTTCAGTATTTTCGAACACTTTTCTTGCTTCGTGAGTGACACTGTTTGATATGCTTGACAACTAGACTCACTTTAGACAACCAGCTTGAATTCTAGATCTTCATTGCGTGAGTTTGCAAATGACAGACCGAATATGGCTCTACCATTGGTGGGCACTTTTGCACTGTCCCACAATGATGCAGACGGACAGGTGAGGGAGACTGCATGATGAGAAATATGAATGAACTTTCTGACCATATATTGATCAGCAGATCAAGACAACACAAGTCATGATCCAGATGACACAGACCACACAGGTCTCTTCCGACGATTCCAAGCCCATCTCCGTGACCGAGCATTGCGTCTAGCAGTATAGCAAAAATTCCAATATATTTGGTCAATCTCCTTTGTATGATTGAGTCTCGGCAACTTAGTTTTATTGTTCGTGGTAGAGTTCATACATTTATAGTGTACCTTCCGCTGGAACGCAGTTTTCAGCTCGGTCATACAGTTGTCGTCCTGATCGTAGCTCCGGTACACCCAAGTGAAGACGCTTGACGCACAGATCAGGCAGTAAGCACACGTAAAATTGCATTTTTGGAAGCAAACCCGTAGATTGATGAGCTTCGAATATCAGAGGATGAGCTCAGATGGCGGAGGGGATCGTACGGCAATGAAATGAATCAAGAATGAGTCGAAGGTTGGACACTTTCAACGGAGTTCAGAGCTATTTTAGCTTTTGCCAACATAAAAAAGAGTCGCGTCACGGTGACACCAATATATCCCATAGCTTATCCAGCGATGCAGCTGGATCGCAAGATGCCACGATCAGTAAGGTGTACTACTAACATCCACCCAAACATCGGCCACACCCCTCATTCGCCCAGTCACACATCAGTAACGGCCCAAAGACAGCAATTAATCGAACTCCGCATGATGGCATCGTGCGAAACCTGTCCGAAGGATGGGTGAAGCTCTGAGCAATGCCATCAGCGTGGCAGTGTTGAAAATCAGTGTCCGACACGGCAACCTCGGCGAGAGTGACATCGACCCATTTTTTGACTCTCTGTTTAAACGCACTTTTGAGAGTTAATACCTATGGAGCATGTTCTTTACATTACATAGATTGTATCTACCAAATTACAAGACTTCAAGTGGAAGGGAGAACGAAAAATTCAAATTGGGCGAATGAGGGGTGTGGCCGATGTTCGGGTGGATGTTAGTAAGTAGCTAAGCAATGACCGGGATTGTTGACGTGTCGCCGCAGTTGAAAGCAGAAGCCATCGCCAAACAAGGTCCTCAACTTGTTGGCTAGGACCTGAACTGGTTACGTTGAACGTCTATCTATCTATAGGCTATGTCTGTCCCTGCACCCCATTCCGAGCTTGATCGTCCCAAGTTCGATCTCGCTGAACTCACAGCCGACCTGCCTAAACCTCTCTCTTCCGATCCAGGACTTTTTGCAGAAGTCCGCGAGATCGACGGTTACTTTTATTTCGTCTTCACCGGCTCGGACGATCTCACATGCCAGCGCTGTGCTTCCACTTCCAGCAGAGCTAGCAGCAAACCCAACCACCCCGAGTGTCTCGTACGGGTCGAAGGTTATATCGCATTCCTCAAATGGTGTTACAACATGTGCACCGGCGCTATAGGCCCTGGGGTCCAAAGACCCTCTCATTCGTCCTGCAAAACCTGCAATAAGAATCGCAGCTCCTTCTGTCGCATCAAATGTGTCGATAGGATACTTGGATCTGAGTGGATCCCTAAAGGACGAAAGGTTTCTAACCCCATTCCAAGATCTACACGGTCCCGAGCTACCAAGGTCGAAAACAAGGAGGATATTGTCCAAGAACGCCCCAGAAAGAGGAAGAGGAAGAGGCAGAACGACGGAATCGTCGATTCTTTTGAATCCTCCGATCCTCCACTCAATTCTTTTCGCGTATCCCGAAGGATGTCGTCGTTGCCAGCAACCACCGTCGCGCCGGTCCAGCAAGCTCCTCTCTCGATCTCTCAGCTCGATGCCTCGTCTGAGAATGCTACACCAGGACGGCCAAGAAAGAAGAGAAAGCAGAATAACGGGACCGCCGTTGCGTCTTCTTCCTCTGTTCGCCCAGCTTCTCCACCTCCTGAAGCTATCCAGGTCTCTCGTAGGCCTCCCCCTTCATTTTCAGCAAACGTCGCTCTGTTACAACCTAAAATCGAAACCGATTTGCGATCAACCATCAAATCTGTGCTATCTGTTCCGCAGCTTGGAGTACCTGCTGGTGTTTCTGCTAATGCTGTGGCGAATGAGTCAATTTCACTGCTTCGGGAGATATCCGCAAAACTTGATATGATTTTAGAGGTGATAGATGCCCGAGGCCGAAGGAGAGGTTAACTGAGAATATTTCATTACGTCTTGTTTTTTTTACTATCCTCCTCTTGGTTTGGTTGATGTTTTCAGTTTCGCTTGCTCTGTCGAATGATGTGTTCTTATCTGCACTGTACTGTCCTAATTATTGCCAATGTTACCCTTAAATATCTGTATGTTGGGCGAATTGCTTGTTCGTTGTTCTCTGCCTCATATATACTTTTCAATTTGCTACATCGACTGCGTCAGTGCCGCGAGGAGTTATCTGATGCCTGACGCTCACACAGCCATTATTTTTCATTTGCAAGCCCCCGAAAGTCCCTCTGTTATCGCTCTACGTCAACCCATATACCTCAGATAGTCATGTTTAAATCGTACAGGTCGGATTTTACTGATAACAAAGAATTCGCTTAATTGGGTACAAGGACGCATGTGACGATGTGAACACTGTTCTTCGGTCTTTCGATGTCCGAGCTTAGTCAAATCGGAAACACTGGGGGACCGAAAGTGCGAATGTCGCCGTACGTGTACAAAGAAAGAAGGCGTGACGGCTCGAGGCAGCGTCGAACTGCAAGCTACGGAAGACACCCAATGATTAGCATTTGCATAAGGTTGCTTGCGAAGATGAAAGTGCACTGTGGACCCTAGGACCGGAATTTATTTCCGGTTTGAATACACGTTTACCTAGGAATTTATCCCAGTCTAACAAGAATAAATACCCCGTGCGCCCGTCACATTTCCCGTTTAACAGGGAATCCTAGAACCGGGAGTGACCAGGTAATAAATACCAGGTCTATGGCTGCCATTCCCGGTCAGGGAATAATGCCCGGCTTCCCGCGAATCAAGGCTTCCTTCCTTGGGTACATAGGAATTTGTACTGGCAAGAAAATTGTCCCACCAGGATGATTTTCTCGCATACCAGGTACTTTTCACGCATTAGATCCACAATAAATTGTTCCAAAAAGCGAAAATATGAATTGGAATTCTATGTAGTTCGTACAGGATGCTGGGCGTAGTAATAGGATGAAATCAATACTTCTTACACGTCTGTTTTCCAACCTTTGGCTTGACAGCAGGGGGCTCTTCATTTTGTTGATGTCGCAGATTCGCTCGTGGTAGAAACAAGTGACTGCGTGTATTCTTCCAGCATTCCCAACGACGACAGTGTTGCTGGCAAACGACGACGAGGATGACACGAAGAACGACACGAACGAAGGTGGCACCTAACGAAGACAGGGGCGGGTGGATGCGGATGGAAGCAGGCTACGGTGGCGTGGATCTGTAGTAAAAAGTACACTCGATCAGCAGCACGTTATAAACACGCACCACCCTCACCGTCACCCTCGCCGCCACTGGCCGCCGTCGCCATCGCCATTGATGTCGCCGTTACCCTCCGACTGTCAACCTCGCCCTTGCCTGCTTTCTGCAATTCCTCTCGTATTTGTTTGAAAGATTTGCGTACACTAGCACGTATCCCTTGACCAAATTCGATGTTGTCCAAATTCCAATAGTAAGGGAAGCGTTCGCTGATGAGGTAAGAGAATACTTTCTGGACCTGAATTTGGATCTCAGTCGTGAAAAACAAAAACATTCCACACGTACCAATGTCAAAAGTTGGCCTATGTTGTCGCCAAAGTAGTTAGATGGTGAGTATTGTATTAGACTTAGAGAGAAATACAACTTATCTCGCAGCAGGTTGCCGACGAAGGGCGTTCCGCCTCGACTTGATTGAATTTTGATGTAGTGCTAGAGTTAGTGGGCATGTCGCGAAAACAGAGTCTGAAATGTCACTTACCAGAGCCTCCGTCATCCTCCTCACCATCAACCTCCGTTGTTAATCCCTCGCTGCCAGGGACTGTAACTCGGCAACTTCATCCCAGATGGACGGGACAATGATTCTATAGCCCGTTAGATGTATCAAAACACGAAAGAATCAGATGTGCACCTAGTGTGATAACTCGCTATTGGAGTGTATGTACTAGACGCGATGATGGTAGGGTAAAGCTGAGGCTGACAGTGACGCGTCGCCCAAAGAGAAGACTGCGGTCATGTGACCCCGCCACTTCGACGACGGGGTTTACGACGGGATGCGAAAAACTGTTAAGTCCAACCAGTCAGATTTCCTAGTGTAACAAGTAATTATTTTTGATTAGCTTATTTGAGGGCTACTAGAGTGATAAGCTTTGGAAATTCAGCTTGTGGTTGTATACTACTGTAGGTCAGAAGGACATATATATAATTCATAGCCCAGGTAGCTTGGTTGTACACTTAAACTTGTGTTTCTACGTACATGATTGTGACCAGTAAAAGGTTCCCGGAAAACGAGAAAATAGCTCTCCTGGTTTGGAACGGGGACTAATTACCTGATTCGGCTTTTCCTCGCTAGGTACCCGGCACGCGAGGAAAAAGGATGTTATTCCTTGTTTCCCAAGAAATTATGACCCGGCCTAGGGTTCACAGTGGTGGGTATACTTATACTGGAAGACTCATATTATTCAAAGCGAGCTACTGGAAAAGATTCGAACTCCGTAGCAAGAGCCAGATAACAGATGAAGTTACAGCTCTCGTGGTATCAAGTGACCCATGCTTCGAATAGGCGCCCGTTGATTTTCATCAAATGCACCTTGAATAGCTCTCCTACCGACGACATCCTCTCACTTGCTCTAATATTCGGCCTATCTATACGTCCTATAGTCTACCACCAGTGTCTTCAGTGTACTCAATGGAAAAGCAGCTGCGCGATGAGACAACCGTGCAGATCCAGGGTTCACACGCTGTTGACCAAATTTTCGAGAATGATGACGATGACGACGACATTAACGAGCAACCTGTGGAAGAGACATACTACCCTGGAATAAACCTTTGTATCGTAAGTTTCACTTTCTATTCTGCCCTAGTAGGAAGTGAATTCGTCTTTCTCAGATCTGCCAAGAGCGACCGCCATACTTTGCGAATGGCAGACGTTATCCGACATGTGGACTCAGTTGTGCTGGGATCCTCGCACAGATACACAAGCCTACCCCGCCCGTTAACCCTTCGCCTCAATATAAACCTGATAACATGGGCGTGCAGCGAATGGCAAGCCAGACAATGCAATCTGTCGCAGGTCCACTTAGGCAGCCAAATCACGGTGTGGATAATGTAACGAATCGACTTCAACATGTTGTTATCCAGGGCTCCGAGTCGTCTGCTCAGAACTATAGCAGAATCAACACGCCACCATGTGTCGTGAGTTTTGATTTCGATCAATTAAGCGCCCATTGATGGGACTGATAACACCTTACACCCAATCATCCTCAGGTTTGTTTAGTGGGGATCTGTCGCGATGAAGGTTACGTGACTTGCGGAGCCATTTGTTTCGAGAAACTCTGCAAGACGGGTTCGGCGACTCCGAACATGTGCAACGTCAGTGTAAATCTGCTCACCTGGAACGCAAAGCTTGACATCTTGATATCAGTATTGTCATCGTCGTCCAAAAGTAGCAGGCAATGAACAATGTAACAGTGGTTGTATGGAGCTCGCCAGGGTGGCATGTTTGCTTTGTAAATGCCGCCCCAAACTTGGGAAGTACCATTTTTGCGGCAGGACGTGCAAAATGATCGCGACCAAGACGACACCTCTAATTCTCGAGATTCCAGCTGGACATGAAACATACGAATTCGGTAAGCTTTTCTTTTCGATGACGCCGCCACAGAGCTTATTGACTTTTGATTTTAAGTCGAGAATAAATTCAAAAATTCGTGGAAAACTAGTTCGAATAAGCTGCCGATCATCAAGAGGATCTTCAAAATAATCGAAGGAAATGAATTTTTACAACCATATGACAGATACAAGTACTTCCCTAAATGGCGTCGTGACCTTTTCCCTCTACTTATCACCAATTTTATTTAGGATGTCGGTCGGAAATGAAGTGTTTCGCTATCATGGCACGACTCGAAGCTGTATTCTTGGTTCTGGAAACCAAACTCAGCTTTGTACTAACAGTACATGTTCTCTCTGTTCTATTCTCAAGACATCATTCAAAACCAGTCGTGCAAGCCCAAAGGGATCGTATGTATCAAAATTTATTTTAGCCAATTTGTTTAAAAAGTATAATAAATGCCTCGCACTAGCTTCGGTCCTGGAATATACTCGTCCGCCGCATCCAACAAGTATGGTTTTGTCATTATTTAAATTCTTATCTGCATTCTGATGACTTTATTCAGAGCTTGTGGATACGTTGCTAAAGCCGGCGTCATCATATTGACGAAGGTTATCCTTGGGAATAGTCATGAAGCTAGCGCGAGGGGCATGGTGAAGGCATGCCCTCCAGGTTTCACTTCGGTAAAATTACTTGGCTGTTTACTCATATTCAATCTAATTTTGCTATTCTATAGGTGGTGTATAGCCAGAATGGGCCTGACGATGAAACTGTTGTGTACTCCGATGATGCTATTCGTCCTGTTTTCTTGATTACCTTTTGAAACACAAAACGTACGAGTTGCTTGCTAAAATTCTGTGAATATGAGGAATGATTTTCTGCACCGTTGCGCTGTGAATGTTACGAACATACGTCTCTTGAGGAGCTTACTTATGAACATGTTCAGCGCCGGGTTTGAGTGTCGCCGGACCGGTGCTGACCACGTCATGAAACGGCAGTTGAACGGCGGGTTGTTCTGCACCTTCGAGGACGTCCTAAAGCTTCAACTCCTTCTGCCTGATTCTTCCGGTTTTGATGGTGTCTGGAAAGAGATCTTCTTTATGGCTGCTTCTGCTATCGATAATCTCGATACTCAAAGTATCTTCAGTCCCGAGTTCTAATGTCTCGGTTCTCAATGCCTACCAGCGCCCCGACTCAAGGAAAACATCAAGCTCGGGTTGACAAATGCATAGCTACGACTCGGACGGAGTTTCCCTCTTAATTAAAAAACATGACAAACTTGAAACCGCCATACTATGCTACATTTTCTCTGTAGTTCAAGCCATCTGCTGCTCTAAGCCACCGCTGGCAACTGGAAGATTCCCCGTTCTCGTTGAGACCTGCTACTCGTCTCGTCTCGCCGCCTCAAAGCGCACCTCTTGTCATCGTCGCACACTGGACATCAAGGCTCGGTTACGATCTCAATCTCATCGATAACGATGATCAGCCTCCGCGATGACTTTGGACGAGTCAGAGCCTGATGATAATCAAGAGCGCTGTGCACAATTTCCTGGAAAGAACAAGGGAATTGCCAAGGCATCTCCATCGTGAAGCACCTGCCCGCTCAACCGACCCACAGGACCCTTTTTTTTGGCTTCAAATAAGGAGTTGTGGGCGAACTATAGCATGCGCACCCGGCGATCGTGGGGGTGCAAACACTCCCGGTCGTTTTTTCAATCTTGGTCAGCCGTGCGCTTGCTGGGGTATATAAACCTGATCCCCTCCTTTTCTCTCTTTAACTCGAACCACCACCATCCCCTCCCTTCGAGTTTATCGTCCGTCCCTAGTCGCCCCGCTTTGAGCGGTCCACCATCGACTACAGCTCATCCACCACGCGCCCATCAGTTGGGCGTTGAGGGTCATCGTCGCTGACGAGCTCCATCACCTTAGTTGATCGATGATCCATAAGATCGTCATGACGCTCTGAGGTATGTCAACATTGTCCTTGGTTTCTTTATGCACTAACCTTATACAAGTACTTAGGCCTAGACACTTGCAGAGGCCTTTACCCTCATATCATGCACTCGATCTTTGTAGACCGCCTATTGGTACATTTATTCCCCTCATCATTCGTCGTGACTCATAAAATATCCAGCACTTCTTTGCTTACTTTGACGATTTATTCTCACCAGCGAAGTCGATTCACGGCATCGCCGTGACCCACTACGTGTATGTCGTTTTCAAGGTACGCCGACAGCTATATTTATCTATTTTCATGTGCTGATTACACGTAGACACCTATCTTTTGCGTACACGACCAGACATACGTCGCAACGCTCTCGAAGACAATTGATAGCGCAATACGACCCGCCTGTGGTCATCCTTGGATCCATATCGCCTTGAGCCAACTGGTACATCAACTCCTCACTTTCTTCATCATGACTAAAGCACTGTATAGTATTAGACTCGCAATCAACGAGACCTGCGCGGTGGTAGGGTGGCCCACTGGCGCGCACGTTGTCCATCTCGAGCTGTTGCTGCGCGCATAGTCCGACGACGTCAGCCTCTGCTCCTCCTATTGCCGTCCCTACCCCGCCATCGTCTCCGGCGACCATGGGCAACGCAGCTTCGTTCCGATGCTTGCTCCCCCTTGGTCAACGCCATCCTTTTGAGACGATGCGCATGACCTAGGGACCGTCCGTGTCGACCGTCATGCACACCCTCGGTCAGCCATTCGGTTTCGAGAGGCGGATGGACGATCTCAAAGGGCGCTGCACAGTGACAGGGTGACTCAATGAAGTTTGGATAAGTCGCCGTTTATCGTTTGTTGCGCCCTGTGGTCGAACACTCGAGAGGCTCCTCTGTCCCTTCGACCCGCACCACCATTGTCGTTTTCGCTCTGACTTGCTTTTCTTGCTTGCTAAGGCGGCTGGAAGCCTGTCGACGGGATCGCTATCATTTCGTCTAACGACGGACGACCTCAAAGGGCGCTGCTAAGTGAAGGGTGACCTTATGAAGTTGGATAAGTCGCTGTTTATCGTTTGTTTAACATTCGAGAGGCTCCTCTATCCCTTCAGGTCGTAATTACCTTCGCTGACGTTTTCGCTCTGACCTTCTCTCACGTACGCCAAGACGGCTGGGAGATTGTCGACGGGGCCGTTCGCCAGACGACCACAGTCTGGACGACGCCGAATAAACTACAAGAATAAACAAACAAACGAACATAAAAAACATAAAACAAACGAACGAAAAGGAGGATTATAAATAGGCTATAATGTAGAACATGATAGTAGACTAGTGTTTTGTCGTGTGTATATGGCTGTTGAGGAGTATATACAAGAGTTGTGGGAGTAGAACTCCGGAAGTGGGAGTGGAAGTCACGTGTCAGTGGAAGTCGGCGAGTTCCGACCCTCGACGCGCCAACTCCCCGCCCTCTCGCGCGACGCGCCCTTGCGCTTGCTGTGGCCCTACGTCTGGCCATTAGTCTTAATATTATATGGATTAAATGAAGTAGCGGGCATTGACTTTACCGTTCGGATTTATGTCTGCTAAAGATTCAAGTCATACATGTGTATCATTTGATACAGAGCTAAGGTTGAGACTATAATACATAGAAGTTATACTAGTCCATGTAGGTAAATTGTTTTAAACATGTAAATCTGGGTGCTCGAGCTTGAGCTGCAACGGTATCTCGGGGATGAAATGTGTGGGCGCTTCAATAGGGTTTAAACTCCAATTGGGAGGCTTGAATCAATCATATCGTGCAACCTTCTACAAGAACCAAATTGCTTTTGTAAGTAAACTTTAACACTCCAGGAGACCTCCTGAACTGTCATACCAATATTTTCATCTTCCTAGGACGTATATGCAAAATTACAAAATGCGACACTTCAAACTCCGCTGATGTGCGGTGAGATACTAATGATAATTCAGAATTTACCCAAGGAGATTGTCTATTTACAGTGAAACTAATTTTTTTTAAAAGTAGATATACACTATTTAGTATACATAAATTGTATTTTACTGCTAATGTACCCTTGGTGCACAAAGCGGGCACTCATTTTTTGTCGCTGTTACTTGAATGTTACATATATGACAATGGTGACAGTGCCGGCATGAAGTCGGCATGAAGTGGCGTCAACCTTGGGGCCACCGTCGGTCGAGTGGCTGAGGACACCCCGCCCCAAGTGTGCGGGGCAGTGGAATTGAGGTGGCGTTCAAACGTGGGAAAGTGGAAGTCGGAGGCAATAGGCAGTTCCACATAAACATAAAACAAACGAACGAAAAGGAGGATTATAAATAGGCTATAATGTAGAACATGATAGTAGACTAGTGTTTTGTCGTGTGTATATGGCTGTTGAGCGTCCGGCGTACCATGCTCGAGCATTCGCCGATCTTCACACACGAGCAAGGGTGCTCTCACGCAATATGCGTGGCTTTATAAATCCGCAAATCTTCATGCCGCTTGCACTGGCTACGGGACAGCGAGTGGTATTGCAATACGCGCGGCTGTTACTTATTGAGGATGGCCACACTCCGGAATACAGATAGACTAGCGTCAATATTAATAACACCACGGAGAGGCATTATGTATACTCAAGTACAGTATAATGTCCAGCATCATCGGAAACGCTACAGAGGTGTCCTTTTTCATTAATATGCGTTCGTGTATACTGACGATTCTCTTTCTGTAGATTGTGAATGCTGCGCTTCGTATGAATATGACAGTCCAAACGCTTGTAAATATTCAGAACTGATCGCAATTTTGGAGAAACTCATAATTTCAATGGTCCCAATTGCACGACAAGGAGAGCGAAACATCCTCCCCGCCACCTTATCCGCCTATATCTGGCACGCTAAATCAGCAGCTGACCTTTCTACGAAAAGAAAAAAAAATCCAGCGCCGTCGTCTCCTCGGACGCGCCTAACAAGTGTGGCGCATCGCTGTCCCTGTTAGCTATGTAGCGTGGCTTTGATTTGGACTGTAACAGGAATGGACCGGCGGCACGACGCATTTACGTCAATGAAGATTATCTCGTTGATTGATTTTGTACAATGAAAAAGGCGCTGTATTGACAGGGTACAGCGCACAAGGACGAGGACGAGGGGCGCGGTGCGGCGTGGTACGTAATGTGCGGTGAAGCTACGCGGAGTATTCATATAAATCGAAATTGAAATATGGTGCCGCTGTCGGTGAAGCGACCGTGTTGTCGCTCAAGCTCCCCAGGCTTGAGCCTGTGGGACGGATGACGCTCCATATGACACTATGTCTGATTTGTGATGTTGGTGATGGTGATGCGAAGAGAAGGGTACCTCGCGGGTGCGCTGGTGTTGGAGGGTATTGGATTGGCAGTGAAGCTTAGGGTGTCGTTGTTGTTGACATTGGGCTTGGACATTTTGACCGGCGATCATTTGGATTTTCTTGGGCTCGGGGTCGGTGCGGGTGCGGGTTGGATGAATGAATAATTTTTTTTAGGTTTTGGGGCTGGTGGGTGGGTTGAGTTAATTGTTTTACGTGTGGTGGTTGGTGAGGACGAGAGTGGTACGTGTTGGCATATTGGGATAATTATATTGATTTATGATAGGATAGTTAATACTACTAGCTGTTGATGAACAGGCTGCAGCGCATGAATTTTTTCGTGTATCTACTGAATAGTCCAGCAGAAGCCGCTCGAATCGCCTGTTGTACCAATTTATTGCAAGGTAGCACGCTGCAGACCATGTTCTGAAGAATGTAGATTTATTCACTGCAGTGTGCGCTAGCACAGATATGTACTGGGAGAAGGGATTGGGTACCGGGCTCCCCGAACGTTAAGGACCAGGGTACGCAGTGAAAGCGAGAATGTGCGCTATGGGTTACTTACTCTACTTAGCCACTTGTCGTATATGCTTTAGTTCAGTGAGTGGGCGAGCTGGTTATTTTAGAAGATGAGTGGTTCAGGTGCGAGGAGGGTGCGTTTGCTTGGGCTGCGGTATCCTTTCTTTCATATTGGACGTGCTTTGTTCTGAATTGGGCGTAGGGACCCTAATAATGACACCGTAGTTGGCGTCGGTGATAATTTAGATGAAAGGATGAAGTATATCAGGATGAGTGTAGGTTTGCTATGTACGTGCAGTCTGTAATGCGGCAGTAGGTGTTTTAAGGTTGGAGGGTGATTGACGCGGAAATTTGAAAGATTACGGAAAGGGAAGGGAGGGCGGGCCGCGGAAGGGAGGAAAAATGAAAAAGGCGGTGGTTAATTCGAGCGAGCCGGGGCGTGGTGATACGCTTATGCGTTCCGAGTGCTGAAATTTATTTAATAAGAGACGAGCTTCAAAAGCATCGTGGGACGTTGGAATTCGAATATTGAGTACATCCAATAAGAATGTTTGCAAGACACCTGAAAGTTCGAGAGTCGGTTGGTGGCAGAATAATTCGCTGAATGGTCGAGAGCAAAGGATAAGATGATCATTGTGGTCATACGACGAGAGCGAGGGAGGTAGTGCGAGGCGGTACTTGAGGGAAATTTTATATGGCGCAGCTCGCAAAATGCAATGTTTCGCGGGGTGTACAGGTGTACAAGCGCCGAGAAGGATAAGCATTCAGCTTGGACATCTGAGGATGTCGTTCAATTCGGAGCGGGGAACACCTTCGTAGAACGAAGAACAGTGACAGAGATCGAATGAAATCGTTGTATTCCGTTTCCGCAAGTATATAGATAGAGCGGGCATCACGGCGGAGAAGCGCAGCGTATCTAAGTATGTGGGGATGAGTTCGGGCTGCGAGCGTTGAGCGAAGCGTCAGTGTTTTAATTATGACGCGAGTGTGGTACGATAGAGCTCGGATGGGAGAAGATGACGCAGGGACGAGGACGGGGATTAAACTGTGCTGGTGAAGGTTTGGGGTATTTGTAAGTGTGCGGTAAGGCGAGACGAGGTGCGGTAAGGCGAGGGGAAGTGAGGCATGATAAGTATTTATGTATGAAGCCAGTGATCGTTCTGTGATTTGGAAGTGTGGTGTACCTCGCTGTGCGGGAACGCAGGGATGGAGTCAGGCAGGCAGGGAGCAGGCGAGCAGGGCGGACGGGGAAGTAAGGCCCCAGTGTATAAATATTCTTGCATTTCGAGGACTCGAGGACAGCCTGAATCTGTCGTCCATCGCTGCATCTTGTGCTCCGTTCCCCGGCATGCAACGGGGTCCTAGTTCAAGCTAGGCGCGGTTGGGTGGGGAAGCCGCAAACCTGCAAGCGTGCCCGAGGACTATAATTGGGATGATGGATGATTAAGTGTAGGAGTCATGGCGGTTGGATTTTATCCTTGGTTTGACCGTAGGTGCCTGCAGGGTTGTGGTGCGGGAGCGTTACTAAGAGAGCGGGAGCGCAGTACCAGAGCGTGTATAAGCAAGAGGCGGTACCGTAGGGATAGAAAGAGTCAGAGATTGAAAGATTCTAGTCAAAAGAGTAGATGAGAAACACAAACGTCATCTCAAACAAGGCTTAGCAAACCCCGATTAGTCACCGCTTGACTTACCAATCACGCCAAATAGGTGCCTACAAAAGCGGCCCCCCATCAGCGTCGCCGAGGCCCCCCAGATTTCCCCCGTTTCTCGTCTTACCCATCGAGTAGAATGTGAGTATGTCCCTCCTTTGTCTGATTCGTGCGCTGGGTGGTGCTGGAGGGCTGGAGGGCTGTTTTTGAGTGGTTTGGGAGGGGTTGGGGCTGGATTTGGGATGGATGCGCGGTTGGGAGGTCGGATGACGTTTTTGGGTGTGGGCTTTGGAGGGCGGTTTTGGAAGGCGGTTTTGGAAGGCGGTTTTGGGTGTTGGGTGCGGTTTTGGGTGGGATGAGGGATTGGATTTTGGATTTGGGTTCGTTTGGAATGAGATGCTGATTTTGCGATTTTTGGGTCTTTGACAGAATACAATGGGTCGCCGTCCCGCTCGCTGCTACCGCTACTGCAAAAACAAGCCGTACCCCAAGTCGAGGTACAACCGTGGTGTGCCTGACCCCAAAGTGCGTTGTTTGGTTTGTTTTGATTAGGACTTGGGAGGCTGACGAAGGGATGAGTAGATCAGGATCTTCGATCTTGGTCGCAAGCGTGCCAACGTCGACGAGTTCCCCTTCTGCGCGCACTTGGTGTCGGACGAGTACGAGCAGCTGTCGTCTGAGGCGCTCGAGGCTGCGCGTATTTGTGCAAACAAGTATGTGACGAAGACGTCGGGCAAGGACTCGTTCCATCTGCGCGTGCGTGTGCACCCTTTCCACGTTATCCGCATCAACAAGATGTTGTCGTGCGCTGGAGCTGATAGGTGAGGGAAAATTTTTGGGTGTTCATAGGAATAGCCATTGATGGATCGGCGTTTTTGTGCAGGCTGCAGACGGGCATGCGTGGTGCGTGGGGCAAGCCCTACGGCACTGTCGCTCGTGTGAACATTGGGCAGATCATCCTGTCGATCCGCTGCAAGGACGCAAACGCGGCGGTCGTGATGGAGGCTCTGCGCCGTGCGCGCTACAAGTTCCCCGGAAGGCAGAAGATCATCGTGTCGAAGAAGTGGGGCTTCACGAGCGTCGCGAAGGGCGACTACCAGAAGCTCAAGGAGGAGAAGAAGGTGCTCCAGTACGTGGATGTGTTTGATGGTGTGATGTTGCCAAGAAAAGCTAATCTGATAATCTGAACCTAGGGACGGAGCATATGTGCAGTTCATCCGCCCCAAGGGCCCGCTCGAGCAGAACCTTCGCAATCAACTCCGTGCTTGAGTAGTATAGCCTGTTGTTGTAGATTAGCGGCGTTGTTTATGGGATCAGATCGGATGCATGCATGAATGGCTGACTAAGAAATTGCATATGATGAGAGCGGGGCTGAGACGCCTGCACGCTTCACGATGGACCACCACCACCAGCCCCCTTTGAACATCCAGATCCCGTCCTTCGTGTACAACAGCACCCCCGTCCCAGGCGGCGGCGCAGAGCTCATCAACGCCCACTGGTTCGCCGCCAACGCACACCCGCCGTTTGTCGCTGACCAGAATGAGTGCGTCGTTGGTATCGCCCAAGTTTAGTTTTTAACGTTTACACAGAGAACAACAACCCGAGTACGAGTCCACCGGGAATCCGTTTGATTATCCTCCAGAGCCCTACTTTCCTGCGCCCCCACCACCGCAGCAGCAGCACCAAGTCCAACATGTGCCCACGCCCGACCTCAGCGTGTTCCTTGCCGCGCCGTCGCCGCTAGGTCTCCCGGTGTACTCTGCATCAGGCTTCGACATCCTCTCCCTCCTCGCGCGCATCGTTACCCGTCCACGCCCGCGCATCGTCCTCGGCCCCGTCGATCTCACCTGCTCCTTCGTCGTCGTCGACACGCGGCACTATGACCACCCCATCGTCTACTGCTCGCCCGAGTTCTGCCGTCTCACCGGCTACGAGGAGCGCGAGGTCCTCGGGCGCAACTGTCGCTTTCTCCAGGCGCCCGGAGGCCGCGTGGCCAAGGGCGATAAGCGGCTTGCGACGAGTGGGGAGGCGGTTGAGCATTTAAGAAGGAGTCTTGCGGGTGGGAAGGAGTGTCAGACGAGTATTGTGAATTATAGGAAGGGCGGGGAGGCGTTTGTTAATCTGGTCACGGTGATTCCTGTGCCGGAGACGCAGGCGAATGGGGAGGAGGGGGAGAGTGTGTTTCAGGTAGGATTTCAGGTGGATTTGACGAGGCAGCCGAATGCGATTTTGGAAAAGTTGAGGGATGGGAGTTATTTAGTGGATTATGCGCAGAGGGCGGCAGTGCCTCCGCCGCCGTTTGTCCTGCAGGCGCAGATTCAGGACGCGGCGGTGGGGATGAGTGCGCGGGATAGGAAGGCGAGTGCGATCCCCGCCGTGGTGCTCTCGAAGGAGTTGAGGAGGATGCTTGCCGACCCTGGATTTTTGCGCTCTGTGCCTATCACTAATACTTCAACGACTGCTCCTCCTCCTGCCACCTCCACCGCCACCGCCACCGCCGCCACCACCACCACTTCATTCGCTGCCGGCACCGCTGATGATGCGCTTGGGGGCGCGGCGAACCACCCACTGTCGATGATCCTCCTCGAGCTCGCGCCGGATTTCATACACGTCGTGGATCTAAAGGGCAAGTTCCTGTACGTCGCGCCGAGCGTGCGGCGGGTGCTGGGCTACGAGGCGAGTGAGATGCTGGGGAAGGCGATTGGGGACTATGCGCATCCGGAGGATGTGGTGCCGCTGTTGAGGGAGTTGAAGGAGAGCAGTGCGACGGGGACGACGAGTGGGATTAGCGGTAGCCATCAGGATAAGGGTGGTGGGCCCAATGCGATGGGCATGCCGCGCTCGGTGGATTTGCTGTTTAGGGCCAAGACGAAGATGGGGAGGTATGTGTGGGTGGAGTGTCGTGGACGGCTTTTGGTCGAGCCTGGGAAGGGGAGGAAGGCGATTGTGTTGAGTGGGAGGGCGAGGGAGATGATGGGGCTTAGGTGGGAGGATGTGAGGAGGGCTGGGGGGATTGCGAGGGGGTTGAGGGTTCCTGTGGATGCGACGACGACGACGACGAATTCCAACACCAAATCGAGTGGTGCCAAGGAGACTGCGACGAAAGGACGCGTTTATAGGGATGTTGAGCAGGAGGTCTGGGGCACGCTCGGTGGCAAGTGTAAAGACACCGCGACGTTTCTCTCGGTTGGCCAGGGCGTGCGGGATGTCCTTGGCTGGACGGCCGACGAACTCGTTGGCAGAGGGTTGGACTGGGTGGTGAAAGATGAGGTGGACAGGGAGGTAGTGGGCGGATTCGTGAAGAGGATGCGGAGGTGGCAGACCCGGGCGCGGCAGGTGGAGGTGGAGGTGGAGGAGGCGGATGGGGAGAGGGCGATGAAAATGAGGTGTTGGCTTGGACAGAAGGGCGGCGAGGATCAGGTCGATGTGTGGTTTGTCGTTTATCGCGCTGATGTGGATGTGCAGGACCAGGAAGAGCGAGTGGAGGTGGGCACGCAGGCGGGGTGCAGTATTACGCCTGCGCCGCTTGTTTTTCAGATTCGAATGGCGGATGCGGAGATGATGATGCCTGCACTTGAGCGTGCGGATGCGGAGGTCGACGTGCAGGCTTTGATCCAGGGCGCGTTGCCCGGTTCCACTTCGACGGCTGCTTCCTCGACGACTTCTGGGTCTGGCGCGTCAGGATCGGCGCAAGCTGCTACGACGACGACAATGCCGACGGATATTTTTGAAGAGCTCTCGACGAAGCGCGGGACGAGCTGGCAGTATGAGCTCCAGCAGTTGCGTATCACGAATCTTCGCCTCAAGGAGGAGCTCGCTGCGCTCGAGGCTGCTTCTGATGCTTGTCCTCCTGGTGTGGAGGTGGCGACGGAGGTTTCTAGTGTGCCGTCGTCATCGACAACTGGTGGTGGTGGTGAGCGAGAGGGCCCGCTTACGACTATGGAGAGGCAGGGTGGGTACGAGGTGTATGAGGCGCCTCAGCAGCAGCAGCAGCAGCAGCAGCAGCAGCATCAGAGAGGACAGGAGAATCGTCGACAGCAGCAGGATCTGCCGCGCTTGTATACGGACGTTGTTGCATCGTTACCCCCGCTTTTTACGATGGAGCCTCAGCTGTCTGCGCCGTCTGCGCTTCAGCATCGTCGGAGCGACCACCCGCATACGCACACTCAAAATCAGGATCGTCAACACCAGTATCACAGCTATCAAAATCAAAACCAGCAGCGCGAACAGGAGATGTATGGAGGCATGCACTACGACTATTCGTACGATCTCGACGCGCATGATATGTCCGCGTCGATGTCGCCTCTTTCGCCTGAGCATCCGTCGGCGCCTCCTTCGGGGCTGATGGCCTTGTTGGCGGCTTCGGCTGCGACGCCGCCGCTTCTTCCTCCACCTCCACCGCCGCCTCCTTCTCTGCCACCACCACCGCAGTCGTCGCCGTCGTCTATGATGGCGATGAATGTGACGAGTTCGGTGCAGGTCCAGCAGCGCCGACGACAACAAAAACACCAGCACCAGCAGCACCAGCAGCACCAGCAGAATGAGTATTTGCATCAGCCTGTGCCGGTGGTGCGGTATCAGCATCAGTTGGCGCAGCAGCAGCTCGCGCAGAGTCAGCATCATCAGCACCAGCATCAGGGGATCGTGCCCGGCCCCCGCCCGATGAGGAGAGGGACGCCTTTGGATTGGAGTTCGGGGTCGATGCCGCCGCCACCATCTTCTCAACAGCAGCAGCAGGGGTATGGATCGGGGTTGAAGAGGGCTTGGGGGGCGATGGATGCGCCGTAGGTGTGTCGATTGTTGGGCGTGTCTTTTTGGATGCTTATGTGTTGTTGGTTTTTTTTTTTTTTGTTCAGATTGTTGAAGAGGTGTTCTGCTAGATTCATCGTCGTCGTCGCTGCTTCCATCCTTTGCTATTTTCACGCTCGCTCGAATATGTTGCGCTGGTTTTTTCATTTCTGGTTTCTTTCTTTCGTGTACATTTTTTTTCGTTGGGTTTTTGGTTACTCGTTACGCGCATGCTTTCTTTCTGCCATCTACATACATACTCTTATTCCGTCGTCGTCTGACCGTCAGTCTTCTGCAATTCCTCGCCACGCTCTTCCCTGTCCTGTCCAATTTTTTTCTCTCTCTCTCTCACAATTACTATGCATAGTCACGTCTGGACTTTTATTGCTATAGACCAGATCGTATAGTCCTACGTCTCATTATATTTCATGTACAATAGCTCTGAATCAATTAAAATGCTATTATGCTATCGATTTTTTTTGGTGCTTTCAGATTATGTATAGTTAGGTGCGTTGAACATAAATAAAACGATTGTCCGCAGAAGGCCTCATGGGAGCCTGCGCGCGACATAAGTACTGTATTGTCGTACGTGTTTATGTGTATGTGATCTTAGAGAGGAAACCTCGCAGCGTGTCCGCTTCAGTTCGCCGAATTAGATAGATCTACCGTAAGTTCAACGTGTCGTTCTAAATGAATCTTCGAAACCTTCGAATCGTCGGACAAGCCCTCTTAACGGCGCCTACCCCTACCTCGGGCTTGCTTCTATCATCTCGTGGCTTTATGTATGTTGGACTTGCCTACGTTAGTCCCAGCGGCGCGCGCCTCGAGGACGGTGCTAAGGTCTTCGATACTTCGATGCGTCGAATTCGAAGGCGTCGTTCTGGATGCGTCGGGGCCTTTTCGTTATGCTGTTGGCGGAAGTGTGAAAGGGTCAAAGGCTGGATGTTGGAGGGTGAAGGTGCTTTAAATTACGCCACCAGATCTGCGGGTGGTGGATGTCAGATAGCGTTCGATGCCGTTGAGTGCGCTTGTAGTAAATTGTACATCACCCAAAGGATGGTGCAAAAAACTATGGAGGGTGATACTGGTACATAGTTGTGATAAGTGGTAGTAATAATAGTGGCGCTCAACTTGGATCCGGGGCGGCGGGATGTGGGGATATGGATGAAGCGTGTCGGCTTGATATACATAGAGTCGGGTGTCGCCTGCGGCCGCCCTGCGCCTCTCTCTACGGACCAGTACGGACCCTACCAGACCCTACCCCAATGTGATGTGTCAATGCATTATGGTGACCCCGCTTCGACCCCAGGCTGCCCCAGCCCCCTTGTGGCCGCAGGCCCGCACCCCATGCGGGGAACGAGAACGAGGAGGGGAGTTATCTTTGCCCCGCCGGCTGGTCGAGATTCTTGGGTTCGACTTTTGAGGCGGTGAGGCTGTTTGATGGCGCGGTGAACTTGAAGTAATGCGAATACGAGAGATTATTACAAATTTTTTTATTGCACATTGAAGAAAAAGTAAAATGGTGATACAATGCAGGGAGTTTGGTTACTTATTTTTGTTCGGGTAAGTTGGTAAGAAACGCGGAGGTAATTAGTGGTATACAGCGGATGAATGGATGCCCAGTTACGAATAAATAAATATACAGGCAATGAGCGTCGATGAGGGATGGAAAGTGCAGGATCCGTGCGTATGGTCAATTAATGGAAGCGTGCGTGTGCGGGTGTGCTTGCTGGTGGGTTGGTTGAATGGATCCGGGTGCGGTGGGTCGTCGCCTTCGGACGTTGATTCCTAGATCCGTCGGTAGTTCGGGAGAAAAGTTCAATTCTGAACTTTGAAGGAAGATCGGGGCGACGGACAGACGGGTATGCAGGTTGAGGCTGGGTCTGGGGGACGAGAGTGCGTTGTGTTTCTAAGGAAGGGGCTCGCGGCTACTCGATAGCCGGTTCAGGTGGATGTAGACGTCCGTTCCGAATCCGTCCATGGATATCAGGCGGAGGTCGCCTCCGAAGTATCTGGCGTACTGTGTGGGCGTGGTGGGTTAGTTCGTGGGGATGAGAAGGACGGACGGGATATATAGAGGGTTGGGATGGGAAAGAAAGGGAAAAAGGAAGAAGCGACATACCAGTCTTGATAGCGGTAGCCCGTACCCAAACCCTGCCATCGGCGCCTTGAAATCACTCGCTTGGAAGTTGCTGTCGATGCCTTTGCTTTCCATCGTCGTGTACATGTACGTCCATATCAAGGGAATGGCACTGCGCGGAATGCCACCGCCCTCGTCTGAAATCTTGATCGTGATGTCCTCCTTGCCCTCAACGACGACGACCTTGATCGGCGGGAAGTTGTCCTCCTCGTCGGCGCCATAGCGTTCCACGACGGCGCGTAGAGAGTTTTTGAGCAGCTCGAAGCAGATATGTGAGAGGTGGCCGGGGACGTAGGGGAAGCTGAGATCTTTGGGGCATATGAGTTGCACGGGGGGTCCTTTGAACATGGCGTAGTGCTCTTCGCAGACGAAACGCGCGTTTTCGATGGCTTCTTGGACGATGTCGTGAACGTTCTGCATGGGTGGGTTGTGTTAGGAGGGTGTGAAGTGTGAAGGAGGGGTAGATACGGACAGCTTTTGTGCAGATGATGCCGACATAGTCCTCGTGTGCTTGTTGCGTGTTCAAGGCGACGTCTAAGACGCGGAAAGGGGTTGAAAATGAGTCATAGAACCAAAGATGGGCGACGCACGTTGACCGATGAGGAAACGGATACCAATGCGAGATAGATAGAACCTATCCAACCATGCCTGCATATCCAGCCCGATGTGTTTGGCATTCTGACTCCTTTTCCACTCCAAGACACCCTGTGCGACGGTAGTGACGGTCGGGTCGTGTCGGCTCTTGATGTGCTCTAGCAGTTTCGTGAAGCGCTTGTTGTAGTCTTGCACTTCGGGTGGCCACTGGACGTTGTTGGTGTTCGCGTAGTATCTGGGAGCCACCGTCGGGACTGGTTCGAGAGGGAAAGCGGAGATAACGGAATGGCGTACCTGCGCTCCATGGGCACTCTCAACCGCAGCTTGTTGAACCCGTTTCCGTTGCCATTTCCATGCGTGTGGTTGTCGCGGCCGTGATGGGAGTATGGATTTGAATAGGGATCGCTGAAGAGGTTGGGTTTGGACTCGGGAAGGGTGATTTCGTCGGGGCGGGACACCATGAGTGCCTGTCGAATGTTGGAAGGCAGTACGACTTGAGGGAAGGTGATGAGTTCCTAGTAAGCAAGCAGTCAGCAGACGAAGGTCGAGGAGGTGGCACACGACCATAAAATGAGAAGGCGTACATCGAAAGACTGCGCGTACCAGTTCTTGACCTTGTTGATAGACGGCATTGCGGAGAGATTGTGGGGTAGCTCATCGAGCTCTTTCACGCGATGGGCCAGGCGTACGGGTAGCTCCTCTTCGAGTGGAGCATTAGAATCAACGTATAAGATAGAGTACGATGGCGATACACACCTGCCAGGAACTGACTTGCTTTTAGAAGGGTCCCTTGACTCGGATTCTGGCCGAACAAGACCATCTGCTGCAAGGAGACTAAGATTGGGAGTTCAATTGCAAGGAGAGGCATCGAGGAGGCGATGTGTACTGACCGCCAGTCTGTGGAAAGGATGCGAAGTGGTGGATCTTGTCCCATAGCGCAGGAGTTATGCGGAAGCCTGCAGACATCGTTTCTTTCGTCTAAACCGCAAATCACATTTTCTGCTCTTATACCCCGCGCGAATCACATGCCCGGAACACTCCGATCTCCGGTCTAGCCCCGGCATTAGACTCCGACACTCCGGTGATTGTCTTTTTGTCCTTGTCCATGTAAGTCATCTTACCTGGCCTGATTTACAGTCATGCCTGTAAATGAAAGGTTGACTAATGTCTTCTTGACACCTTGCTGACTTTCACACAGTACTTACAGTGCCTTTCATAACCATTTGCAGAGCACATTTGTGAAATTTGTGTTTGTACTGTACCATTTTGAATTGTTTGTCCATCCCATGTCCCAAGGCAAGTGGATCACCTAAGGTTCCCACATTTTGCCACTTATTAATGGGCATGTTCACATCAACTGATCCTGGTCTGGCCTATGTTGTTACGAGTCTTTACGTAGTAAAGTGAGTTCTTTTCACCGAGCGAAAAAAATGTACGCTCTGTTGCCCCCCATCAGTGATGCCATCAGATTGCATCATATGGACCAGGTCTAGACTCTAGAGC
>MU155418.1:30106-41974 GCA_015484465.1 Pholiota conissans
GTAATAATAAATGTGCTAACGGATGCCCATAGTGGTCTTCTCCATTGATATGCCAGCTACTGTGGAAACTTTAAGTGAGTGGATGTGGCTGAAATTGGACATTTGTCTCTTGTCCCAGGCAGCCTGGCAGAAGCCAAAATGTGTCCTGGAGACAGGCTAAAACTAAATTTTAGCTCAAATAAGTACTAGAATAGCAAGAATATCAAGTGGTCAAAATTAGAAATAAGAATATATACAAATATGAAATCTGCAAATGCACTCTGCAAACAATTATAAATGGCACTGTAAACATATGAATATTGATCTTGTAAAGTACAAATTGCTTACTTCTATCAAGCTTTTAATATTTATACAATTTCTATTTTATTCCAGACCTCATTGGTAGCCAAGGGCCACTGCACTTGGTCTGTAATATGCATATTGGAAAGGAGCAATGCTTGATGAGGATATTGGTCAATGACATGCTTGTGCTGTGATCCAGCCCAGTAACTGCCATGCTGATAATTCATAATGAAACAATACCTGAGCTGCTGCCTTCAATCTTGCCTACTAGATGTGGAGCCCAGTGAGAGTCAGAAAATGGCTAAAAGTGCTGTGCCATGCAGAGATGCACCATAGTTGGAAAAGTGATATGTTACAATGCAACTGGAAAGTTGCTCACTATTAGTTGGGGCAGAATGAAGGCCAAGATGCAAAGGTGGAAAAAATTCAGACAAATTTGGGATAGTACTCCAGATATAATTGCTTACCTACTGCTTACATATTACTTATCCAGTTTAAGCAGTATTATATGCACTGTTAGTGCACTTTTATAGGAAGACTAATATAATTCTAATTTAGCAAACTTACAAAGATAGACAGAGAAAATGGTTAAATACAGAGTACTATAATAGCACAATGTCTGACATAGAGCAATGTTCTAACACTGTCAATAAATGGAATAAAAAATTAAAAAAAACTGATCAATAACTAAGCTTATAGCCTTCAAAAACTTGCCAAACTTGACTACATCAATGTAAATGTAAATTTTGCTGCTGCTAATAGTTGTAAAGCTCAAACAATGTAGAATAATTCTAAAATAACTAAAATATATGCTTGACTTTTTTAACAAAAATTATACCTTGGCATATACACAGTGACCAAAAGTGATGTTGCATGGTGTTTCAGCATGATCCAGTGACTTTCACACAAGAAGTTGTATGAGTCAAAATTAGTATATAGAGAGTATATTATTATTCTACACTGTCAAAAATAAGTATATCTGTATGTTCTAATCCAAAAAAATTGGGCTACATTGACCATGAAAATGTAGAAATATTGCATGTACAAAGTGACCAATATTGCATAGAATGTGGAAAAATATTGACACCATGGTCCAAATCTGGCAACTTTTGGGGCTCATTGCAGCTTTCCTGCCAAGAATTGAAAGCTGATTTAAATAATGTGAATACTAATCAATGACAACTTTTTAATTTATTATAAAAAAAAAAATTTCACTCTCTTTTAAGGACCTGAATTTTTGAAATTTGAAGAAAAAATCATATCTTGGTAGAAAGGTCATTGTCCTTCTTGATACTTCGCAGTTTTAATATATTCTCTATATACTAATTTTGACTCATACAACTTTTTGTGTAAAAGTCACTGGATCATGCCAAAACACCATGTAATATCACTTTTGGTAACTATGAATATGTAGTGCACAAGGTCACCCTATTCTGGCTACCCATTACAATTGTGCTTTACTTGGTGCTTAAGTTCAACTTAAGTTAGTGCTAGCCAGCATTGCTTTTTTTGGCAGTCTGAATCTATTTAACACCACTTACTAACTCCAAATAACAAGTAAATATACACTAGTATGCACAATAAAGCCTCATGCTACAATGCACCCAAACTAATATTTTTCTCTTATTTGCACAAGCAATTCTTATTCTTTGATAAAATTCAATAGCCAAAGTATCCAAATATATCTAGAAATTTTCTACTCTAGGATCTGGGCAAAATTTGCATTTAATATGCATACAGTGCAAGTCTTATGTATTGTGAATCTGCACTTAGATAATTTTGCAGTGTATTTTTGACCTTATTTTTAGTAGCAAAATAAAAATTAGTGCATCTTTCCATACACAAAATTCAGCTTTTAGAACAAATCTACATCAATTATTTAGGCATTTTCTAAAATAAAATAAAAACTACCAAATTCAATTGATTTAGTATACTATTGAGTCAGAATTAGGCTATGGTAACAAAGCTGAATTTTGGCTAAAGCTAAAATAAGCACTAATCTGTTATTTTAACTTAAGAAGTCCTGAAAATAAGTGATTATATAGTGATACTGACCTGTAGTTTCCTCAAGATATCTACATCAGCAATTTGACCAAAAAGTTTTTGGTTTTTTGTAATTTCTGTAGTTTTCTGGATATCCAGAAACTTAGAAACTTGAAAACTTAAAAACCTATAGTGCATCTGCAAAATAAAATAGACTAAATTACTCTACAGTGGAAAAAATATATATTATATTACAGTAAGGAATTCATGAGTATAATGATTAATAAAATAGTTAATAAAGAAGGATTTGAAGCTATCTAAAGCATCATGATGACTAAAGTCATCAGAAATTCAAGAAGAACTATAAATTAGGAGTAGATGAGCACTTTATGCAATTGGATTGATATCAATAACTTCAAGAGTAGACTGCCCATGCCTATCACACTTGAGTTAAAAAGTCTACATGTCAGTATTACAGTTTGATTCATCATTATGGATGAACCAATTAATTAGCATGCATAAAAAAGTTTGTTGTTAGTGACTGAAAGAAAAGAAAAGAAGAACTCTTCCAATCTCTATACCATCCATACTATTTTTAAATTTATTGAAAACTACAAATACAGTATCATATTGTCCAAAAAAAGGATAGTGTTAAGCAAATGCATTCAAGATATGGACTATCTGCTTTGCATAAATTGCTTGGTGCATAGTATATTACATTGCAGCTAAGTGATAGACCATGATTTTACCTTAAAAAATGGACAACTTGTTAATCTCTTTCAGTATCTGCTAGCTTGGATGGTTATACTGGAAGAGAAAATTATGAAGAGTGAGTGGGAAGATAGGCTAGTGTATTGAAGCTGCAAGTCTAAGTAGATTTCAGGGGTAGCCAGGTTTTGGTATTGGTTATCATAGAATGAGTAACTTGGAATCAACAAATTCATATATAAGAGGAAATGGAACTCACCACACCTCACAGCAAGCTTGATGTCTAATATTGACTCTGATAGGTCTCCTGAGATTGGTCCATTAATATTATTATTATTATTATTATTTTGAGGATTGTCATGATGAAATTTATTCACACTCAAGCTGCCCAGCCCTGCTACATTTGACTTCTTTTCCTTGAGTTCTACTAAGTACAATGCTGTAGTTTTGGCCAACAATTCCATTCATGTGAGCTATTGCCACAATACCACCATTTTATCCATTTGGACAAGAGTAATTAGCATTTGATAAAGTGCATTATATTGACTAGACCAGTAAAGAGATCATAAGCTGCACGGACTAGAAAAAAGGTTAATAAGTAAGAAGTAATGCTTGGAGTAAGTATGCAACTCTATCAGTATTATTTCAGGTAAACAATGTTTAAAGAATGTGCTCAATAATTGAGTGCTTGAGGTGCACTGTGTGTGCTGTAGTTTATAAGTCTATAGTTATACTCTCTGCTAGTTTAGAGAGTCTGTATGTATTTTTAGTTATTGTATTTAAGCTGTAGAGTATAAGAGAAAATTGGAATGATATTCACTGCCTGTCTACAATAAAACTACAAGCTTTTTATACTAAAACTGAGAATAAGTTTAGGGCAAGAATCTAATAAATATTAAACAAAAAAATAAATTGAAGGAATTTTTCTTGAGGATAGAATGTAATGTGATGAATAGGACTAAATAGTTGGAGTTGATTGAAAGAAGAGTTGAAATAGCAAGAAGAGAATGCAATTAATGAATGAATAAAAGATGGAGTGGAAAAGAGAGAGATAAGCACTTATTTGAAATAGATGTTACTTTTAATAGATGATTATCAAATGTTGCTTGCTTGGCATTAATTGTTTTGTGTGATGTGGGGCAGAAATAGTGTTCTGAGGTCCAGTCTAGTCCAGTTTTTTGACCCCAAGAGCCTCAGGCTAAGACTACAACCAATTGACTGCAGTTACAAGACTATATAAAACTGCGTAGAGCTGACATAGACCAGTTTATATCAGTCTTTGGTGGTTCAGAAACTGGAAAAAACTAGTTTCAACTAGTTCTAGTAAAGACTGGTTGAGAACTGGTTGGAGACTGGTTGCAACCTACACTTGGGCCAACTTGAAGGGTGATTTTAGCTGTAGAAATTATTTGAATGGCTGAAATTGTACTGCTTGCCCACATTTGCACATATCTCAATGAGTTCTCATCCAAATATTATGTGTAAAAACTTGTTTAATAGGTAATTTAATTGTCTACATTGTCCTAAGTTTGCAAAAGGCTAGCTTAGTTAACAAATAAAATGTTAGCAAAAGTATCTTGTTAGTTGTCAAGTAATGTAGAAATTATTAATTTAATTATAACTCAGCCAAATTTTGCTTAATTAATTAGGTCTAAAATGTCTCTAGTAGATGTATATGTTTGCTATTTATGTCTAAATTTGCAAAAGCTATGGGTGCTTAATGAATGAAACACAGGCAAAAGTGTTTTAAGTGCTCAAAATACTCAGTTAATTGTAAACTATTGATATCTCTTTCAATTCTTGAGCTAAAAATATGATTTTGGCATTGTTAAAAAGGTATTTTAATGATCTACTATGCTACAAAAAATCTTGCTAAAAGACCAGTTACAACTAGCTCTAACTAGTTTTTATCAGTCTTTTGATTATAAAAGACTATGGACTAGACTGCAGTTGCAGTCTTAATTAGTCAGATCTATTTTCAGTCCAGTGCAGTCATGGTCTGGTCTTTTTCCAGTTTTTTTCCAGCCTTTGGACCAGACCTCAGAACACTAAGCAGAATTGACTTTTTAAGGAAATTATCCATTGTAATCTTGATGATGAGACACCTAGTTCTCAAGTAAGTTGAATATTATACTGTCTTGGACTAAATTAATATTAATGTAGGCTGACTAGCAGATTTCTGTGCATAGTTGGAGCTCAAGCTCTACACCTCCTAAGCACTTTTAAATGCTGGCTTCCTAGGCAGCAATAATTGTTCCTAATCAAAATGCCAATTTGTATGAATGGATGCTCTATCAAAGATCTTGAAGCACTTCTTGAGCATGCTACTTATGACTGTAGCTTACCCACATATGTTGGAAGTTCCAACAATGATTCTGTTTTCTCCACATACTAATGTGATGGTGTACCATATAATATGATTCATTGTGGGGTGTTTGTGTATCCTATCATATAGGTTTGTGGTGCGCACCACAAAGCAATGAACAAATCTATTTCCTTTTTGGGCTCTCCTGGTTGGATTTAGGGCAGCCTCAGTTTTGTTTCCCACTCCAAGACCAATCCTTGAAGTCATTTTAAATAGTAAAATTACATTTTTTTTTTCCTCATTACAACTATGCAAGTGCCTTCCATAAGTAGTTTATCTTTCAGGATGGACTATGGCACATATACTGTTGCAAAAGTCTTTAGTTTTTCACGCATGTTTTCGCCATGTTTTACACATGTTGCACATCACTCATACTAACTTTTACACATGTCAATTTTCTGAATAAAATTTATTGCACATGTTTCGGACACATTTATACTCACAAGTACGTTCAATTAGAACAATATCTACGCATGTTAATCCTATCAAAATATTTTGCACATGTTCAAGTGAGTTGTGATCAGCACCTTTAAATCTTCATTGAGATTTTCACACATGTTCAAACTAAACACCCAAACTTTACACAGGTCCAATACCTCTGATTTTTTTTACACATGATGGAGAACTTTAGTACTATGCACTGCCTAGGGCTGTCAGTTTCATCACTGCACTACAATAGACATCAATGCCAAAGTTGCCGTCATCTGCATTGAAATCAATCCCATCTAAGCAACGTCGCGCTGCTTCAATTTCCTCATCCGCATTGATGCAGATTCCTTCATCACGTTCAGATGCCGGATCTGCGAAGTCATCATAATTTGGCGCGGTTGGGTCCGTTTGCAGCTTGTCAGCTGGAGGGAAACTTTCCTCTTCGTTGTCCCCATAGTGTGGGTCAGTGGCTTCCTCAACTGAGTCGCCTGGATCACCGGTCCAGTAACCCGAGTTAATTGCATGTTCTCTGCTGATTTGGTATAAAGCGAGAGGGACTTGTTTCCTGCCATACGGATTTTGTGGAGGTTCCACAAAGTGACGGTTTCATCAAGAGAGTGTTGAATTCGGAGATGATAGGTCAAGAATAGACACACCCTATGAATTGACGACTCCATATCAAGTAGACCGATTTGCTCCAAATGGAGAAATATTGTGCGAAAGAATTCAAGAGAATCTCTCCTCACATCGCGCCAGAGACATTCAATACAAACATTGTGAATCGACCTATAGAGCTTAAATCAATGTAAATTTGTCAGAGGGATGATGATTACAGACCTGCCACGCAAATATGCATGGTGCGCTGCTCCCCAGTGCACTATCATCTGCCTCTCAACACCATTATTCTCTGTTCCAAAATTGCCATGTATGCGACTTGGCCACCCATATATTCTGACAGCAACCAGGAAAAGTTCCTCCACAGTGATGGAGCGCTTGTTATTCGGGCATTTGAGAAAGATTACTAGCCGTGCATGACCATCAATGCAGCTGTGCACATAGAAACCCCAAGGATGCAATTTTTCATTTCCATCATGATGCCATAGCGCATTACTTCCTCAAACACAATAGACTCGTCACTTGATTGCGCTTTTCCACCTATACACAATCAAGTTAGTCCAATATTATCGCATCATAAGCAACACTTATACCGTAAATCCACCCCGATAGAATCAACTCTTCGCAAACTCTCTTGAACACAAATTGCCATTACATGCACTCCAATTGATTCCAAGTGCCCACGAACTATGACAGAACCAGACAGAGGGTGACATTGGGATATGTTCATGACCAGTGAATTCAACTCTTCGTCGCTGATCACTGTGAATTCTCTGCATGCTGTCGATATCCCTGCGGCCTTGAAATGACGAAATAGTGTTGTTTGGTCAATTCCCATAGATGTGGCTACTTGATTCCAGGAGAGTTCCATGTCATGGAGTTCCTGAGCGCATTCCAAGTCAATGAGAAATCGTGGCCTTCCGCCAGTTGCCATTTGAGGAAGGTGAATGTTGTCAAAAGCAGAACGAGGCTTGTCCAACCAGATTTGGAGGGGGGTAGAAACATTAACCAGAAGAGAAATTAAGGAGGAGATGTTGTCTTTAGATAGCCATGGGTCATCAAGCCTATCGAGATACCTATGAGCAGTGTAGATCTGTCGAAGGACTTGTTCAACGCATGTTGCCTCCACATTTGGAAGTGATTGCTCAATAAAGCGTGCCTCCTTTAGAACTTCGCCGCAATGGAGCAGCATGAGTTGTACTTCATCAGTGTCCTGAGCTGCTGACGACATGAGAAGGAGTGGTAATAGCGCTGAAAATTTCTTCAGAGTCCTAAGGCCGGCAGGTGGATCAGCCATCACCGACAAATATACCAAAACAAGAACATCTGCATTTCCTCCTTTCCCACTGCATCGTCACTGCCATCCTTCCTCCATGGATGTGTGTCTAGGACAACACTGTAACTGTATCGCTGCCACGTACACAAGCACACATGCGCACAACTCGAAAAGTACACAACACACGAAGGGTGGTGCGAGGGGGGTTGGAGATGGGCGGAGGCTGCACTGCGAGTCCCTAGAAACCAGTTCGTAAGTTTCTGTCCCCCTCTCTCTGAGACTTTCTGACTTCAGTGTGTATGTTGGCTACTTCTTTGATACTGTTACGATGGATGGACAGTAGATGCGGGTTAAAACATTAAAGACTCATCACCATGGTTTCACTGCTGCCGTCCATCCTCTCATCGCTGCCTCCGCTGCTGTGCTCTCCTCGCTGTGCTCTCTTCGCCTCTGCTACCATCCTACCATCACTGCCTTCTCCTCGCCATCTTCTCTAGCAAGCAATGCAGCGAGCACAATCATTGCATGGTCGCCTTGTCGCACACTCACATCTTCCATCTCTGCTTCCCTCTATCCCCTCCGTGCTCGAACCTATGAAACCATCTACATGTACAACGAGACCTGCATTTGCAGTCTCCACGGCGTGGAGATGCGAACTTGGTATCACGCATTTATGAACATATGAAAATGAATGTATTTCGTCTCTAGGGAATCATATTTTTCTTTTCATTCAAAACTTTGATATAGTCATCGCACAGCACTATCCATTTCTTGGATTTACCCACTGTCTTGTCTGGGTGACAACGCTGATGAAGGCATTAATAAGACTGTTGGGTTATAGAGGAAAGATGAAGATGTACTAAGAGTAATTGTCGATGCTGATCACGGGTAGTTGTGTACTGCGCAATGAATGAAGTCCATTCCAAATCTCCATCTGGACATGCCTCAACAATTTCGCGCATCACGCACTTCAATGTCATATGCATGAGACATTCAAAAGCACTCAGCTGAATAGCAGGCGGACAAGGAGGCCGTATGGGGATTGATCTAGGCTTTGGTCGTGGACGTGGCCGCGGACCTGAACCTGGTGCTGACTTTGGTGGCGGCGGAGCCTTGGAGGTATACTCGCGGGATGGTTGGGTCTGTGGATACTCCGTTTGCGGCCTTGAGCGACGTGGGCTTATTTCTTCCAAGAACTCTTTCATCGTTGGAATATCATCCAATTCCGAGCTCGTTACAAGGTCAGGGCTTTTCTTCTTTTCGAACTTTGCCTTTCCACACGGAGCTAGTAATGTTAGATTCAAATCCATACATGATATCTGCAGGGTGTTTGCTTACAAGGATTATATTCAAAAACAGAGGGAAATGACGACGTCGATGAGATATCATCCGAATCCGAGTCTGGTCTATTGATCACTCAAATACGTCAGACGCGAAATGTAAGCAGTTAAATTCATGGATTTTACAAGTTTACGGTATCCTTCTGCTTTGCACTTCGTGTATTATACCCTTTCTTTTCCTTCTCGCCCTCCCCCCTGATACATAGTTGATGAGAGCCAGGCCTTCGAAATAGAATGAGACTCACATTATTTGTTGCTGAAGCACCAGAGTCATTACCCCTCTTTTTCTTGCCAGTGCTCTGATAGAGATAAAGTCAGTTAGAACTTAGTCGGGACCGAGACCAGTATAAAGTAAAATGTGCCTTCGAAAAATTCGAGATTTTCTTTGCCAAGGCGGCGGCTAGTTTTGAAAACAGGTCCATAAATGCACCATAGTGCATGTCGTCAATGGGAAAGGAATCAACAACCTGCTCAATGACCAACAGGAGGCCATCAAGACCATGGATCCCTGTTAGTAGATTCTTGTCTCGCATGTCCATATGCTCCGTCAAGGAACCGAAATCTTTGAAGATTGCAGAGTGAAACATATCAGGACTGTCGTATGCGAGACGAAGTTTCAGGATGCAGAGTTGATCGTCAGGCTCAGCAACCTGAAAATATATCAGACGAGGGAATGATAATAGCTATAGATGCTTACACCAAGATAGTGCCTTTGTCTTTTCATCTCTCCTTGGAGTTCCGCAATCCCGTTTGGGTCGAACAGTTCACGAGGAATGATTTTGCGGAAATCTAATAGAAGTGTAATCAATGGCGCCGTGATACCATTAACCTTTTCGATGCATTTCTCAGCATCAACCTCGGTGATTAGACCGTCCGTAAATGCACTAATGATGAGCTTGTGAACCTGAAAGAGATACTGAGTAACCAGTGCGATTCCATGCGGTCCGAGGCAGAATTCAGCAGTGAGTTGGTCCTGGAATGCTTCAAAATCGTCATCCTTGAGATGTAGAAGCTCAAATAGAAACTCGCATAATGTCTGAAGGCTTCCAACCGTATCATTGACCACCGAGACAATCGATTCTCCATCCAGGTTTCCTTTCAGTGCTTTGATTCTCTCGTTGAATATGGTGAGCTTGACATGGATGTTTACATAGGCGCCGGACGTGCAGGTGGGCCACTATAGGGTCAATATTCATCTCGGAATCTATATTGAGGATGACAGCAATAACGTACCCAGGAAACCTTCTTTTTATCCTCTTGTCTAGCTCCAGTGATGTTATACATTAGACGGTAGAGCAAGGTGACTTTCCCTAGGATGTCTGGAGATTGAACTGAAGTTTTATTCACGAAGTACAAGAACAAATGATTACAATGAACTGAATTCAGCTACAGCAGATGCGACATCTACGTTTGCGGGGTTTTGCTCAGTCTGCGGCACATCCTCCTTGGCGCTGTGCATCTTGGGCAGAGAAGAGGTTGTGTCGGACTCCATCTTGAAGTTGAAGGAAGTGCTCTCAACTGGATCCTGGGGTGGCAAGCAGCATATCAGCGACGGTGGAAGTGGGAAGGTTGAGGTGTATCTACAGTTTGACGGATGACAATAAAATTAAATAAAACTATTCGTGGAACAAATGAAAATTTACCTGAGACGATGGTGCAAATGGAAGCGATGTTGCTGGCATCTCGGGACCGTCAACGGAAGTGGCTTGCTGACGTCTCTTGTTTCGCTGTTGGGAAGCACGCAAGAATGAGTCAAACTGAGGCATACCCGCCTCCCCAGCTCCTGGCGCAGATGTAGAAGGTGGCGCAAAAGAGGCCGCCGGAGTGCTTGGCATAAATGACGATGGAAACTGTTACTGTTTACCCAAGGATTCATGAGGAAATAATTATATAGACCACATACCACTGTGTCTGGATTACTTGGAGGCATTGAATAACTTGTACCTCTCGGGGGGACTGGGGGAAACTTTGAATCGTAATATGCAGTCAAGTCAACCGTAGAAACCTGCAGTGAATGATGATGACAAAGTACTCACTAAAGGATCTTGGGGATGTTCTGAGACACTGCTGTTAGGACCCCTTCGAACAACAACATGCTGATTCCCTCGACAGCCGCACACACATTTTAATGCCAATGCATTGTGACAAGGAAGCCCCAGTGTATCGCTACTTTCACAGAAGATGTTACAGGACCCACCATCCATACATTTGGGGTTGGTACAGCGCCCCAGATCATTAGCGGTGATCATGATGGCAGCGAAGGATTTTAGAAAGGGAATTCTACGAGGTGGTAGGGATCGAAAAGTTTTTGTGGTGGTCCAAACACGTACAACTTCACCAGTCACATGGGCAGAATCGAGTCATTTGCAGTCCAAATCAAATCGATCGAAGTAGATTGGTAGCCTCATGGCGCAGTAAGTCTACGCCATAGTCTAAACTCAATAGGAGTGAATTGAGAGCAGTGCTGTCCGAAGGTCTTTATCCATACCCCAGGTCTATGATGACACAAAGGGCCAGCACGCAAACAGAGAGGTAGAGCAGTGACCAAGTGCCAGACAGTCATGAACAAGAGTATGAGAGAGCCAGCTTTGAGACAGATCAGAGAAGCAGCGGCGGGAAGCAGCCTAGAAACCTCATGGCTGATGGCAGCATCTTGGTTGTTTATGAAGGGAAGGTGAGTTCAAGAGAGCTCTGGACGTTCAATGTCAATAGTTAAGAGAAAGACGCACTGATGACTAAGTGCCGCGTTGACAGGGCTGAATTTTGGCTAGAGCTGAAATAAGCTCTAATTTGTCATTTTAACTCAGGAAATCTTAGATGAGTAATCGTATGGTGATCCTGACCTACGGTTTCCTCGAGATGTCTAAGAC
>MU155419.1:0-41956 GCA_015484465.1 Pholiota conissans
CATCAGCAAACCCTGATTTCTCTATGGGACTCTATGTAGTACTAGATAGCGCCATAGAGCCATAGACGAGGGTTCTAAATCTGTACTACTCCAAAGACTCCCACGTTGCTATAGGGTTACAGCCGGACACTATGGAGTTCTATGTAGTGCTACGTAGCGCCCTATGCCCACACAATAGATTCAATGTATCATCTATAGCAATCTATATATGCATGAACCCCCAATGAATCCAAACGATATCCTCTACAGCAAGCTATGTTCAGGCCAGGTACAATCACTGGGGATAGAACAAAATTGATATTCAACACTACTATTACATGCAGTACATACGAGCCGAAAGAGAGCGAGAGGCACACTGATCACCCACCAGCACGACCCCAACAGCGCGTTGGTGCAGCTGGAGGTGTAGGGTTGCAGGAATGGAGACGGCGGCGGTGATGTAACACGCAAGATACTTGATGGCGCGATATTGCAGGTCGGTAGGGCAGGCTAGTGACACTGCTGGGACTATTGTACTGCAGACGAGAAGGATCAGAAAAACAAATACATTAGAGGGAAAAAAAAGACATACCGATGGTCACTGGGACTACTGCCTGTTCGTGTTGGAACCAGTGCTCGCCGTCGTTATTGCTGCATCTATCTAGACCCAGGTATGGCATCAGTTGCATTGCGTTGCACTCACCACTGCTTGTTCAGCATTGTCCAAGCTTGTCATCACATCGTATAGTGATGCAACATGTGAGGGCAATGGCGACGCGCGAGCTAGGCTGGACGATGGTGTCACAATGGTGCGCGGAGGTGGTGGAAGGGCGACAGCAGGACGATGGTGTCACGAAACAGCCTGCTGGGGAGAGAAAATTGGGTCAGTGAGGGGTGTGAGCAGCTAGCCCAGCGGACGTACCCTAGTGTGTCTCCCACTCTTGGGTCTGCCCCTTTTTTGTGCTCCTTTCTCCGTTGTCGGCACGCCTCGTCGTGCTGTGAGAGGCCCACAGCGAGGGGACCATGGGTGGTCGTGGTAGTGGTAGCGGTAGTGGTTGTGGTTGTTAATAGAGAACTGCTTCACGCCACGTCACGATTTATGAACATGGAGATCATGTGACATTCTCGCGCAATGCAAACTTTTTTTTTTACAAGTCCAGATACTATGAGACTATACATACTATGGGCTCTATGTACTCAATATCATGATCGTTGGATCAGTATCACATAAATAAATTTGTTGACTATTTTTAGCGACATTCTATGGAGGACTATACAGTAACCTACGGTACTTGGCAACTCTATGGAGAAATATATACTTCGTGGCGCACTATGCGCACTATGAGCGCTATATTTTTAGCCGTGTCATCTAGTGGCCACTATAGCCCGAAATCATAGTTTGCTGATGTGGTTGTATTATCATAGCCATTACCTATAAATGAACTTCACATTCCATAAAACAATCTGGTTGAAGTCTATGTTACAAGTGAGAAGTGGACCAAGTGATTGATACGAATGAGAAGGGTACACGTTGCGAGAGATTGGGAAGGACAGCGACCACTGTGCAGAATATGTCACATTTTTAGATGGAGTATAAACTACACCGTGCCAATTGACGATTTCACGACAAATCAGGTCACTCAAGCCGCTTGCTTGCTGAAATAGCTCCGACTGCAAAACTTTCAGCCAGCGAGACGAGAAAGTAGATGGCGAGGTGCAGGTAAAGTGCTAGAGGTAGGCTTGAAAGGGAAATGCATGTAAATATCAGTACGATGATTTCTTTGGGCGTTGCTTCTCACCTGTGAAATTCCTATTCAACAGTGTCCCATCTTCGTGTCGCGCCGGCCCTCCTATTTGAGAGAAAATGAGATCGGGAAGCAGAGACGCATCTTTCGAGTCGGCCGATCATTTTTATTTCAGGGTGTTTAAGGTACACGGACAGAGGTGTGACATATGAGGAATAAGCACAAGCAAAATTGTTGAAGTGTGAAGCCGAAGATCTACATAGGAAATAGATTATGCAAGTTGAAATATTTGCGTACCAATCTGGTCAATAGAGCAGTTGGAGCAAGAGACAAGGCGCATAGCCCTCGGATACGAACGGGAGCGCGAAAACATGATAAGGGCGGACACGGCGGTGGCGAGAGAGAGAAGGGCGAGAGAGAGAAGAAAAGAAGTAAGCATAACGCGAATTTATGGCACATAAAGGCAAATGGCGAGCCCAGGCGTGAGCTCGAGCCATTTGCGAAGAACGACTTACCTCGATTGTTTTTTCGATTCCTCTGCAAAACCTCTCATTTTCTGGAGGATAGTGCCCGAAGTAGGACCGGACAAAGTCAAGACAGGAGCGAGTGATGCCCCATTGACACGCACCCCGCACCCATTTCCCGCTTGAAGGATCATCAAGTGACCATCTCCAGGCTTATCACTGTTGGAACTGGTGGACTTAGGAGACGATGGAGGTCTCTAAGTCTTGAGAGCGGTTAGCGGTAGCGCGTCCGTTTATTAAGGGAAACGGTGCGAGTCCGACGTGCAGCGAATATAAATGCCGGAAGAGGTCTACAGGCGGGTGCTGCTCGAAGTGCGGACGGCTAAATGGTCGAATAATTAAATCAGAACATGCCACGGTCAGCAGTGATGGTTGAGAGACTGACGAGAGGCGCGGAGATCCAAGGTCAGGCTGCAGGAGGTGAGGACGGCGTGGCTTCGAGTGGTCACGGTATTAGGTGCAGCCGTCAAGTGCGAGAGGGAGGCAGTCGACTGGAAAGCCGGCCTGGAATTGACCTTTCTTGAATGCGGCAACGGTGTGGGGGACGGAAGCGGAAGTCGTGTCTGTAGCTGCTGGAGGAAGCGATCGACACGTCCTGTATGCAGGAAAAGTCAGCAGGGTAACTTTGGACATAGATCGCATTCTTGAACTCGCAGGACAGAAAATTTAGCTGCGACAAAAGTTCTCGTTAGAGGGCTATGATAAATGAGAGAAATACTGTGTTTGCTCACATTCAGCCGATGTTAATGCACATGCCCAGCATATTCCCTCAAGCGCGATCCCAGAGGTGAAATGCATAATTGATGGAAGCCTTCTGAGAGAGTAGCAGTCGATTCTCAGAGCAGATCGTCCACAAGAGCGAACGCTGTTTGAAATTTGAAAGATGATCTCGAGCTTCGGTGTCCCGGGCCGCTCAGCACTCCATTGTTGGGAAAACAGCGGTTGACCAACCTCTTACCACTACCATCAAGCTACTCATGTCGACATCGAGAGGTCCCGTAGAGAACGCATGAGTCCATTTCTGGAACAGATAACGACTAGAAGAAATTACGCTTCCGGTACGTTCACGCAGTTCTTATGCCACGGCATCCACGCAGATAATGAAGGACATTTATATTCATGTAGGCTGTCTGAAAAATATTAGTCTCGACTGCACTGTGAGGTTTTGAGATTAGTTTATGCAGGACATGCTTGCTAAAAATGCGACAGGACGATCTTGTCTTATCGTATTAGAAAACACTGGAAAGTAGCGCAGGCTTTCGATACTCTTGGTCTGAAGCGGCGAGTCATAGCTACCTCGATATCTTGCGTGTTCCTCGGATTCTGGCTTATCCAGAAGTCTAGGGTGGTGATGAGGCCCGTCGACAGTTTAGGAAATGTGGGGTTTAATATTGTCAGTTCGTTATCTGTGCATCTACTTCTGTTTTCTCTCGTTTAACACCAGCTGATGCATCAACATTATCTCTAGACATGTCGTAAACCAGCGGCGATATTATTTCGAGCTCTAAATCAAGAATACAACATTATTTTCCCACTAGTTGGGTGTTGTAATAGCCGTCGCCGCTCAAGAGGCCTATCAAGTCTATCATAGAAGCGCAGAACGCCACAATACCATCCTCGAGGAGGTACATGAAGGTTTGGCGGTGTACAAGATGCTCATGAGGAAGATTGGCCGCGATATATGAGGTTTCCGAACGAGTGGATTTTCGTTTGCCTTTTCGGTCATGTTTTCCGAGGTGCGGACAGCTCTTCGTTTAAAAACTCGCTCGCGCTATATTATCATATAGACTCAAAGAACAGGCATCGATCCATGCTGAATACACAGCTCCATTATCTAACTATATCACCACTGGCAGATATACACCTTGGAAGTGTCCAGCGGTTGTGGAAATCACCTACATTTACGTGCGTGTAACTTCTCTCTTTTTTCAAAGGGCAACAATGAATATCCAATTTTATAGGCAGTTTCTATCATCGCACATAAGCACGAATCCTATTCAGGATGCCAAGGCCCACACTTATTTTCCATCTTGAAGATGGAACTTCGAACAACGACCTGTTGTACTTACAAATTCGCGATGCTATCCAACCAGCCGTGACGGGACCTCAACACCTCAATATCAGGAATTAATACTCCTTCAACTATTTCTATGTCCATTGTGATGAATAGCGCAAAGTGAGCAAGTGTTTCAGCATTGACTATAGCAATCTCAAGCCATGCTGCATATTTAGCGACGACGATAATTTGCATCTTCCTTGGATACTAATCTATGGGGCTTGATAGGTTGAGGGGAAATTATGTTAGTCTGTAATTATACATATGTGCGTATACATCTATTATTTCGTATCGAACGCCTGCCAACTCAATCAATTGTATCTTTAGATACATGTACATCAACACAGATACCGTTTGATTTGTGAATATAAGGATGCAGATTTCTCTACATTGGTGCCGTAACCGTCGTTGCCCGTCTATTAGAAGTCTATCCAGTCTACCGTGACGGTGTTGAAGGCCTTAATAACCACGGAGAATGAAGGCTACGGCTCAGCGGCAACTTCGCTATGAAGTATTTGATGGGTGGATTTCGATCAGCGTTTTTATGTAAGTGAAGTGAAGGGGCTCTGCGCTTGAATAACTCACCGATATCAAATGATCATCCAGACCGCTCTGAAAGCGAGCTGCAAGCAATAGAAGATACATACCTCGACTATTACGCTCATCTTCGTCTGATTTATCTTCGGTGTTTACTTTACGTGTGTGCACCTTCTCTTTTCACTGTACGGAGACGCTACATGAAGATTTCGCTTGATGTACAGCTTCTATTGGGATATCACGCATCAGCAAGGATATCGTTCAATATTCTCTTATTAAGGCCGCAGCATTAGCTTTGATACTTGAAGACAGGACAAGATTGCATCGCTTCTACAACTCGCGATGCATTTCAATCAGCCGTGCCTTCTTAAGACTTCAAGATCAGCATGCTTATGCTTGCTGAACAATTTATTCCTCCTGCCGAGATATGAGCAACCAGGTATGTCCAAAATTCTCCAACGAGGACGAGGTCGATAAAAAGTCATTAATTTCACCTTCATCAGGACCTCATCCAATTCCCTACGATGCTTCCAAAAACCGCTATGCTTTCCTTAGCTTCTCCAGGACTGAATGAAGTTTTAGGATAAGGATGAAGACCATCTCGGGCGCATGTTCGTATATTATTACGGCGTCGCCCTAATAACGAGTAGGCCAACCATCTGGTATAGCCGATCCTCTTTGAATACCACTCCAGCATAGTTTCTCGTCCAAACCAAGAGAAAAAATAAGGATTCCTAAAGAAAGGAGGATGGGATATGATACACTGATTGTAGGAAGTGAGAGACACCAACCAACGAGAGCAAGCGGAGATCAAACACAAACTTCGCCGTCGTCGATGGATCGCAAGGAGGCACCTCGACAATAGAAGATGATATCCACCACTTGGAACAGGTAGAGAAATGACCGCCAGAGACTACGGTTTCAATAAGAAAGCGCCGTTCGTCGTCTGCTCCTCACGCTATTTAAATAGCCTGTCGCAGATTCCGCCCTTGATCCAATTTCGATGGTGTTTTCAGACAACATCCTCAACGTCTTTTTCGACTGATTCCTCCATGCAGTGATGCTTGATACTCGCAGCGAGGGTTTCAACATGTGCGTCACGGTTCATCGACTATCTTGCATTATTTCGATATTTATATATGTTGTTGTCAATCATGTTGAAAGTAGAGTATGCGCAGGTGATGGTCTACTATATGGTAAGTCAGTAGTCATTCTTTGATCTTTCGGACTGCTCGAGGTATAAGAAATCATGCACTCGAATGCTGACAGTACTACAACCATAATAATACTTTCTACTACTGACTGCTTGCAAAACTGGTTATACTTTAGCATAGCCAAGGATCTGACCCACTTTTGGGACGTTAGCGCGCCACACCCGGTCATTCAGATATGCTTCTGAAGGGAAGAAGATGGGATTAGTCTGTGTACCCTTTCCGGAAAAAGAGCGAAACCTGGATTCGGTGACACCATCTTCGCCTTGAATTCCGTAAGTGATCGTTATTTATTTACAAGGTCGCTGTGTAATTATGCTGACCTGCAGAGTTGCCCTCACCCTTCTGCGCTTTGACAAAGATGTCAATTGAGTTGACTGCTTCCTAATAATCACGCATCCATTATAATTCGAATTAATAAAACACACCATGATCATTACTAGAGCTTCTGCATACCTGGTACGACTGTGGGCGATTGATTTGATTCTTTCTCTTACGATCCGTCCATCGGTACTCAACAATAATTCGCCGTGAGGTTTGCGCGATGTCAAGCAGCACGGTCCCTCGGCAAAAAATGGGTCCTCCTGTTCGCAGACACCCAGTGGTCTCTGTGTGCGCAAGAGGTGGCTTTCAATAAGTCTCCAATCTTTCTTGTCGCATTTGGCCCAGTGCTATTGTTTGTCAATGCTGTTCAGCACTGGAGTGAAGATATCGAGAGGGAGGCTCCCATCCGGATCTGCGCTTTCACTGCGTAGACCTTCTCTGAGTAAATTGCGAATAGAAGTGATGGCTTCCTGTTTGGAAAGGAGAAAATGATTGTTTGAGCATGTGTATGCCATAGAGCATAGAGGAGTGAATGCAGAATTTACATCGTATGGTTGAGACGACATGATAGCAGCGTGTCGGTTTGATTCTCCACATCTCTTTTGATGCTCGTTCCATGGATCCATGAGAGAAGAATAACTTGAAGTAGTGGCCGTGTTAGGGCGTCGGAGGAAAAATCTTTCCCGCCGTCTGCGTCCATCTCTTTCAAAGATTGTCGGAAGCCACTTGAGGAGGATGAAACTAAAGAAGATTCAAACATATTATCAACGAGAAGATCGATGGATAAGTGATATTGAGCTAAATATTCTGCACCATCTGTCCTCTATTATTGTATACCTTGACGTTGAAGCATATTCGACAGGCCTTCTCCAAAGGCGTGTTGAGGGACCCCGATCTTTATTGTTTTATGTTGTCCTTCACAAGCATAATTTCGCCGCCTGCGCTGTGGGTTAAGTTACACTCAGACGCCGATCTATGGATAAAATTACCAATATCAGGAAATAATAGGTTCCCATTCTTGCGTGCGATGCATGCAACAACCAGATAATTTGATGTCTTTAAGTCTTGGATGTTGTGCGTTCATCATGTGTCCCGAAGAGACTTATCCTGAGAAATATCATCATGATGCACCATGCCCCATTACCCATGCCCCACGGACATTCACAACTTCATGGATTATCCAGTGGACAATCCATACCCCACCTGTGTGGGTTATGGTGAAAGTGTGGGGATTCCCAGGATGTTAAGTGGTGACGAGCAGTGTGATGGTGAATGACTTGGTCGGGCTGTACACCAAAATAGAGGTCCTCGTTGAAGAATTGAAGTGATGAAAGAATTGCTTTCGTTGCATTTTTCCATTTGTATGTTCTATATATTGCTTATAGTAGTAATCATACCTCCAGACCATGACGCACGAAACATTTGAATAATGATAGAATTAACCACCAGCCTTCCAGTATGCGATGTCTCCATCAATCACTAAATCATGACATATGGCTTAATATATGATTCGCTAGATATGCATGAAAAGAAAAACTCACTCTCGTATGGCTTTCCTTGCTGGCGCAGCTTGCCAGCCGCCTTCACCGCTGCTTCGCTTCCGTACTCTTTGAGGTCTTCGTACGACATGATTTCTCCGCACACGAATTTGTTCTCGAAGTCGGAACTGTGTTAGAAAAAAAGAGGCGAACGTTACGAGATGAAGATGAAAGGGTGGAGGGAAGACGTACTGGATGACACCGGCGGCTTGAGGCGCTTTGGTACCCTTGCGGATCGTCCATGCGCGCACTTCGTCAGGTCCACAGGTGAAGTATCGGATCAACTACAATATCAAGAAAAAGAATCAGACATGAAAGAATAATGCGATGCGACCAAAAGAAATTAACGTACGTCCAAACTAGCATAACCGGCCTGAGTGATCTTGGGCAGCGCACTGGTGGCGCCAGCCTTCTCTTCCTCAGCCTTGCGCTCGGCGGGGTCAGTGATCTGGGCCAGACGCTCCTCGAGGGCAACAGAGAAAGGAATGAGGGGGTCGCCAGGGTTGTGCTCGTCAATCCATGCCTTGATCTTGGCCAGCCATTTGTTCTTTTTGCGCACATAGTCTTTTTCTGAGAGGTTGACCAGGTAGGTGACGGGCTTGGCAGTGAGGAGTTGCAGGTTGTTGACGACGTCTACTTCCTTGTTGTTCCAGTCGACTTTGCGGACATCCTTTTGATCGACGGTGATGGTTTTGAGGATTTTCTCGACGATAGCCTACGGACAAGGAGAATGAATGAGTGTGCGGTGAGAACGACGTGGATGTACGCGCACAATTTCTTCCTTCTTGGCCTTGTCAGCAAGACTGGAGCTTCCGAGGTTGCGACCGGATTTCTTGAGACCCTCAAGATACTTTTCTACCCACTCAATGTCCTTGAGACGGAGTTCGGTCTGGATGATTTCCATGTCGCGGAGAGGATTGACGTCGCCTTCTACGTGGATGACCTCGGCGTCGTCAAAGGCGCGCACGACCTGGAAGATACCATCGACAGAACGAACATGGGACAGGAAAGCGTTTCCGAGACCAGCGCCGGTAGACGCGCCCTAATTAAAGAGATTTAGTTCGCGGTGAGTGAAGGTGAGGGTGAACGGGACGCACGGCTGTGAGACCGGCAATATCAATGCATGTCAAGAAAGCGGGAACGCGTGAGTTGGGCTTGTAAACGGTGTAGAGCCAGTCAAAACGGGGATCTGGGACGGGGATGCGGGCTTCTTCTGGGTTTATAGTAGCATAGGGAAAGTTGGCGGCTTTGCCGAGATCTGCAGGGATTCAGGGTCGCGGTGAGCGTCGGGACGACGGGCAAAAGGGAAGGAGAGATGGCGGACCTGTTTCTGAAAGAACGTTGAAGAAGGAGGATTTGCCGACGTTGGGGAGACCTGTTGAAAAGGTGAAGATGGGCTGGAGAGTGCGGAGGATGCAAACAAACCTACGATGCCGATCTTGAGATTGTTCGACGGCCGCCCGAGCAGCGTCTTCTTCTCAGCGACAACTTTTTTTGGGGGCATCTCTCGTTTCTTGGAAAACGCAGCGGGGGACGAGGAGAAGGAGCGGAAGAGCACAGATCGATGGCCGACCAGATATCGCCCACCGGTCACGCACGCCATGGAGGCAAAAATATAGCCAACAAATACATGTAAATACTCTCCCTCATTTCTCCGTCACGTGCGTTCTAAGCGAAATTGCTCCATCGCAGCAGCATCTGGCAGGTCGTCTGCAACGATTATGAACTTGGAACGATAAACGTTTTCTCGTCATGTTGCACTTTCTCATAGCATTCCTCGCTGCCATCCTTCTTGTTGTCCATGCCCAAACTGTATCAGTAACTGATGCGTATGTTGTTTTTCTCTTGCCTTGCTCTTTCTGCTCATCTCCTTTGAAGTTCAGGCAATGTCATCGTCGAGGTTATAACCACACTTGCCATTGGAGCTGCACCTGTAACATCCATTTTGTATGTCTCTCTTTTCTTTGTCCTTACTAGTCCTCATCCAACGGTTATAGAACCACAATTTCTGCTTCAACTACGTCTACTTCCACTTCAGTTCCTCTCACACAGCCCACAATCCAGCAGGGTCCAGTCGGCCAGCCCGCTTCAACATCCGTCACGCCTGGCGCTCCGATACCCTATATCTATACCACCGTCATCAATGGCCAACAAACTGTCATTCAAGATACATTCACCCCCACCAGTCCTTCCACCGTCTCCGTAGCTGTTACTGGTACGGGAAGCATCATGGCCTTTAGTGACTTTACCAGTCTTTTCGGCGCTGTACCCACATCCAGTGCCCAAAGCACCCTGCTCAGAAGCTCGTCTACATGGGTAATCCTCGCGGCATCGGCCGTCCCACTCCTAGTGGGAATCCTGGCTCTCTGATAATGCACCAAAATTAGATATTTGTACCCCAGCTATTTTGTCCAACCCATTAGTAGCCCATACCTACATACTCGCTCTCTACGGACGATTTACGGATGTAGTTTACGCTTGCAATGAAATCATGACCTTGTACCATCAAAACGAACAACGGGCCGGGCGCGAATGCATGTTGTGCGCATACGTCGATGTCGCCAGAACAGCAAGTCCTGCCTGAGCTGCTCGCCCTCGTCTTCGTCGTCGAGTCTTCTATCCAGGTTGCTCAGGAGTTTAGAAACCGGCATGTCTACGATTATATTCTCCAAATCCTCCGTCGCCTCAACGATACCCACCCCAATGGCAGGGTATGTCTCCCTTACCACCCCACCCATATCGTCCCACTGACCTCCAATCTCTTTCATCTGTCTGCAGCTGCGCGCTGCATTCGTCACATATGCAACCGCAGATACCGTTCCTACCCCCATTGTCGAGAAGCGCTACTTTACCGAATTCACGACCGTCATCAAAGACATGAACGAGGACATTTCTCGTCTCGGTGTTGGTACCACCAGTTCGGGTGGCAGTAGGGGGATGGCGGCTCTCGATGGTATCGTTGCCGCGCTCGAGGTGTGTCCTTTATATTTCTTTCGTTGGTGGTTGTTCTACCTTTTGTTCCTGTTGCATTTGCCGCGTCTTGTGCTGATTATGGTTATTCTGTTTCAAGCTCTTTGACACCCTCATGATGAATCAAGTCTCGAGCATGATACCAAGCCAACCAGTCCGTCCCCCTTCATGCTACATTATTCATGTCGCTGGAGCCCCTCCCGATGGCGCACGCCATCCCGTCTGGAATGACAACCCCGTCTTTGACGACGCTACTTGGGACACGCTTCCGATGGAGTTTAAAAAGGTGTGTCTCATCATGCTGTTGCTACGAGTGGAATTGCTTAATGTTGTGACCTTGACTTAAAAGCGCAACATAAACTTCAGTACAATCAACATACGCCCGAAGCTACCACGCTATCCCGAGCTCCACGCTGCTGTATGTCTTGCCACTCTATCATGTTTATCGAAAGTGAATACTGAGTTGCTATGGATTTAGACAGTCACTGGTGGGACGCCACCCTGGTTTCCTGTGTTGCCCTCCCATACACTTCTGTTGGCGCCGTTCCCCGCTCCTCCTTCCCTTTTCAAGGGCGGTAAGTTTGCTTTGTGTTCATTCCTTTTCTTCTTTCTCTCCATTGTTCGTTGTTTTTATTTCTATCCGATTCTATCTTTGTTTTTGGATAGTGGGCTTGACACATGATTTACTCCCAATTTCATATATAGGCATGCCTCCCAAACGTTCAAACAATAATACCAACAACTCCAGTGACAACACGAACGCTCCAGACAATAAACGCCCTCGACTCCAGCCCGCTCCCGTATCTACACGTGGTGCCAGTACCGAGTCGCCTAAACCAGCGCCGAAACCTATTATACCCGCCCCTGCTCAGCGACAACCCCCCCAACCCCAACCATCTATGCCATCTCAGCCTCAACCACCACCACAAGCGCAACCTCAACAACACCCGCCGCCTCAAATACCGCAAGTGCCATCTGTGGCGGCGATCCAACAAAAACAACTCACGACACCACAGCAGCCACCGTCTTTGAATTCGGCAGCAGTGCAGGGCGGACAGGCGGTAGTGCCGTCGCTACCAATGTCGTCGGATGGTATCCCGCAGTCCCCGGGGGAAGCGGCGGCTCAGATCAGCGTGATGAAGCGGATGAGAGAACAACAACCGATGTTAGTTGAACGCTTGGCAGCGTTGGCGAACCACTTGAAGGGGATTGAAGCAAAGTTGGTCAAAATAAAGGAGGACCAGGCAGCAATCGACGCGGCGAATGGATTACCGAACACGAATGTTTTCACGGGTGAGAGGGCGTTGTTGTGTCAGGCGTTGCTCAAGGAATATTATCCAAAGAAGGACATGTATATCAAGTTGACTCACGCGTTGACTGTCATGACGAAGGGTGCGACGGCGCAGGCGAGTGAGTACACTTCACTGTCACATTATCTGCCATTGCGTCTAATCTCAATTTTTGTGATCTACAAGGCCAACAACAGCAGCAACAGCAGCAGCAGCAGCAGCAAAGACAAAAGGAGCTCGGTTCGCCATTTGCGCTTAACAATATCGCATCGACATCATCTGCTGGCGCTGCATCGACACCAGCACAAGCCAGTTCTGCTAATGCCACACCTCCAGCTCTACTTGCCCATGCGCGCTCGGCGAGCAGTTCAGCTGGCGAGAACGCTCTCCTTGGACTGGGTATCTCAGGCCTGGGGGGTAACCCTGGGCAAAGCAGCGGTAATAGCAACAACAATACTGGTGTGATGGGTACCATACCCACGGGCTTCGCGAACGCCCCCAATTTGCAGGCACAATACCAGAAGATGTTTGACCAGCAGAGAAGACAGATGCAGGGTACTCAGCTGGCTATGTCGCAGAGTATGCAACAGCAGCAGGGCCAGGGCCAAGGACAAGGACCTGTTGCTGGACCCAGTTCGATGGCCGGGTTTGAGGCAAGTGCTGGTGCCGGGCCCGTTGGGTTGAACCAGGTACTGCCGCCTGTGAGGACGCCTACGCAAGCGTCGGTCTGGAAAGGGGCTCTGCAGTGGACTGGGAGGACGCCGGACGGAAAGAAGTCCAAGCAATGTTTCGTTATGGCGACGTCGGCGAACCCTTCAGAAAGGTTTGTGTTTAACTCCCTTTTCGATATAAACAGACGTTGATCATCCTTTATCGTTTTGTTTTCGTTCTGTCAGTCATGCAGACACATGGCCTCCTGTGCTACAACTTATACCAACTCCCCAAGAGGTATCGCAGCAGGAGTTGCAGCTCTGGCTCAAGCGAACAAAGCCGGCTCTGTGCATGTTACTACTGCAACCTAATGCGCCAGATCCGAAGGGCAACGAACTTGCTCATAAGTCGTTAATAGACTTGCTTACGGAGCGGCAATGTGTGCGTGCCCCTTTTCGAAACAGATATCTGCATATTTTGATCATTGGATGTTCTTTTTCTTTGTCTAGTTTGCCACTGCGTCATGGACGACGCCGTCGGGCACAACAACGAACAATGTTCTTATCTTTGTCATCAAAAATGGCGGCAGTGGCCTTGCTGGTGCTTTTTTCCCGCTCACTGGCTTGCCAGAGCTCCCGAAGAAATCGCTTCGCGTTCTCGGCATGCATGGCCAGCCCATTGATTTACCTTTTGAAATACCGGCACATGTGGTCGCTAAAATAAATTCGATTATGGACCCAGTACAGAGACAGGAAGCAATCCGGGGTATAGTGATGGGCAGACAGCGTATGGTGGTGGGTCGCGAATTTCTTTCAACTCACAAAATTGGTGCGAATATTTATGTTTTGTATGAAAGGTACAGGCACAGCTGCAGCAGCAACAACAACAGCGCCAGCAGCAGCAGCAGATAGGCCACGTACAGGACCCCTCGAGCTCGCCCTTCAGTATGAACGCTCACTCGTCGCCTTCAGGCTCCGGCCCGAACCAGATCAACATGAGCGCCATGCTCAACATGATGGGCCAGGGCAATCCACCGCCAAATCTTATGGGGTCAATGTCTGGGGTACAGTTGAGGGCAATGTTGCAGCAGCAACAGCAGCAACAGCTGCAGGCAGGCGGCATGATAGGTGGCGGTGGACCAGGCGCGGCGGGGGCGGGGATGCCTAATGGGAACTTGAGCTTTGAGATGATGCAGTCGTTTGTGCAGCGGAATAATAATGATGGGGCGATGGGTGGAATGAACCAGCAAAGTTGAGGGCAATAATCTTGGTGGGGAAGAATGGACATCGTCGCTTTCGATTTTTACCTATTTGCTTTTGCATTCGTGAGCATTGTATATTATATTGTTTTTGGGCGGATGTATGAATACATCTCATGTTAAATTAGCTGAACATTTGTACTCTCTATCATTATTGATTCTTAACAATTTGCGGCTTTAAAATATGTTGTTTCTTATATGTCGATCCTGGTCTAGATGAAGATTGCGGGGTATTCATTTATTACGATACAAAAAAAATCGACGGTACAGAATTGTATAGACTGTAATTTTCATTTTCACTTTTCTGGAAAAGAGTTTTGATTAGCAGGGGTTGAGCGAGATAAAGAATATAGCTTTACTGTTTCCCAATTTGAGCCATTTTGGTACTTTCACTTCTCCCGATGATGATGGAGCTTTTGGCGGGTGTGCAGGCTTTGAACTCGTTGCTGGCTTGTCGTCATCAGAAGGGGACACAGGAATAGGAAGTGCTTCCGCGTGGCCGAGCACAAATGGCGACAGTGGAGCGGGGACATCAACATCTGGTGTGTCGTATATGGGGGTATTCGTTAGAAGATACAGATAAGAGAAGAGTTATCTGACGCACGATTTAGGGCTTCATCTTCAAACCGTAGAAGAAGCACAGAGGAGGGCGCGAGATGTAGTTCGGAAAGAGTTTGATCGCGTACAGTAGGATCGGATACCTTGAGATCGCGCCTAGGAGGTTGGTCTGTCCAACATTTAATTTAATATCCCATAGACAACAGAAGGAAATCGTACATAAGATGAACTTGATTGGCTTGACGTCTTCTCTCAGGCAGGACCGAACGAACGCATAGACAGACCTGATCTTGTTCGTAGAAGGGAAAGTCTTCTCGAGCTGAGTGCGGTCTGTGAACTTGATGCGGATACTTGTCTGTAATGGGCACACACAACAAAGGCGCAAAAATAATAACAGATAAGCAGTTCGTATGGACAGACATGAGCTGATATCGTACCTGGGGCCATCTATCGCGCTTCGCTTTGGTCTCTGCTTCGCGCTGGGCGCGGAGCTGTAGCGGTGCGTTGACGAGCGCTTGCGTGCGCGCTGCGAGTGTGGATTGTGCGGCTCTCAGATCTGCAGCGGTCGGCGTAAAGTAGTCATCTGGGAGTTGGACTGGGGTGCCCAATGAGCTCGGATCGCAACGCCACTCGCATTGTCATCGTTCGTTCTTACCAGGTGTCGAAACAGTTGTAACGGGAGGTCTGTAGAGCTTAAAATCTGTGGGCTCTTGTGGTGGCTGCTGCTGCTGAACAGGCGCCGGAGCCGCTGAAGCGGTCGAAGAGGAAGGCTGGGATGCAGAGGACATGATAGATGGTGACGAGTGCAGACAAGCTGCGCTACATTAGGTAATGCGTACATACAACAAATGACTCTTCTACTGACCCCCAAACCCGATACTTTATTTCCGTCGTACACGCGTGTATCTGTAGAGAAGATGCGTCAGCGTCGTGCAGAAAGTCGGCGAATGTTGTGGAAGAATAGTCAGGAAAGTAGGTTTGTCTCATGGCCCGGCCCCAGGACGCACTGGCGGGTGGTCCCTTTGGTGTGAGGTCGGAGACAATCGAACGCAAATTACAAAAATGCATCATGTAAAACCAGAAGAGGGCGAAGAAGAGACTTACGAAGAGAGGGACGGACAAAACAAAGAAAAGACGCCAACGTACACGTTAAAATAGTATTTGGCCCTATTTGCTCGTTTCTTATGTCATTCCTCTACTTCAATTAGCTCTCTCCAAGATGCCTCACGAACACCACCACGGCTGCGGCCACGAAAGCAACGACCACGACCACGATCACGACGACGCCGCGCTCGGATACCAGGATAATCTCTTCCAGCACATCGATCGCCCCAACGTCGTCGCGCTCAATGCAGACGGAAACGCTGCAGATATTATCAAGCCCTGGCATCTTCGTCTAGACGAAGCCAAGGTGCATACCGAGACCTACATAGTAACGCTTGAACTGGTATTCATGACTTTAGGGCTCTATAGTTTCTCGAATCAGACGCAGATGACCAACTGTGCATATGCATCCTTACATATTAGCTTCCTCGCTTTCTAATGTAATCGCGCCGCCACCAGAATCATACGCATCCCCTTTATCGGCACAGTCCGTCTCAAGGCTATCCTTCTGAAAGCTGGTCCTGGTGGACATACTCCTGCTAAGATAAGCTTGGTATGTTGCATGACAAACGCCAAAGGGCTTCGATTCAAATGAACTCCTTGAATAGTTTGCGAACGCGCCTACGCTCGATTTTAACGACATCCAAGACCGTCCCGCGACCCAAGAGATAGTCGTTCCGCAGAGCAGAGATCTCGGCGAATATGCTGTGAAGTAAGCGACCACTTCTCATCTTGCACTATTTTACTTACTATAAGGTCGGTATTAGGACTGCTAAATTCTCCAATGTCTCCAGTATCACTCTCTTCATCCCAGAAGCGCAAGGTGAAGATACGACGCGCATATATTATGTTGGTTTCCTTGGGACTTGGACACAGGTAATCATTCACCCTCTCTTGGAGGATGGTTGTTGATTGACTGTCTACTTATCTAGTCTAAAAGCCAGCCAATCATAACTGTCTATGAAGCTCAAGCAAATCTTGCTGATCATGAAAAGATACAGGGTATGGATGGCACATGGAGTGCCCCTGGCCACTAAAACACCTTAGAAAGTTGTATCATGAATGTGCGTGGATTGTAAGATAATTCAAGTTGAAATTGTTCGACTCTTTGATCTGTGTTTGAGGATCCCTTTGCATGGCATGCTATTGTGTAATGGAACTTCTGTGTCTTTTTTTCTCTCTGCCTGTGCATCATCGAAGGCATACATAAGGTACAACCGGGCTAATATATCGGGAATTCTTGGTCAATCTGAGATGTCCATGCCCTTAGGCCACCAATAATATCTTTAACCAAGACAGTGCTTTCTCCAGCACTGACAGCACTCCTGAGGACTTCGGCAGCGATTTGTGAATCGTTCCCCAACCGACATACCAAAAATAAATCCTCATTATTGGAGCACTCCAGGAGGATTTTCCCGGGCTGCGATAGGATATCTTTTAGTGGGATGTCTGTGAATCGTTAGTAAGCCCAATAGTTGCGTAAGTGGCGAGGAAACACGAACTCTGGGATCCAGGGAGCTGACAGATTCCATATTCGGTTGCAGGTCGTACATCTATTATTTTGAATGGCTTAGCAGAGTTCATGGCGTCATGCAAGTCCTAGATTGAATATTCATGCTATTAGAAACGACAACAGGAAATATGGCGTTTTGTGAGAGAAATTACCTTTGGTGGTACCCGATGGCCTGCATTGCCTGGTACCAAGCCTTGCTCTACCCAGTTTGGGGCTGGACCGCCGCAGAACTGTACATAATCGGTGCTCGTGAGAGAGGCAAGTTGGCCTGGTGGACTGCTACACGCAGGGCAAGTAGCTTTGCGTGTGCGCAGCTTTATACTTCGAAAGGGTGGAGTCCCTAGCGCAGAAAAGAGGAGGAGGGTTGGCTTGGGATCTGCACGAAGGATCCAGAGACGGGATATTAGTTTTTCTAGAATCGAAGATTTTAAGATGAGAGACGAACCATGCAATCCTACAATAATCTTGATCGTTTCCAAAGCTTGCATATTTCCTATTATGCCTGTCACCACTCCGAGAACACCAAGCTCCTCGCAAGTCCCCACTGCAGCGCGTGGAGGTGGCGTTGGGTACAGACAACGGTAGCATGGACCGCTCTCACCCAGATTGTAGACGCACAGCTGTCCCTCGAATTTTTGGGCAGCACCGCTGACGAGCGGCTTGCCGAGAGCAACCACGGCGTCTGAGAGGAGGTAGCGCGTAGGCATATTGTCGGTGCAGTCAAGTATAATGTCATATGGCTCGAGAAGGGAGAGCGCGTTGAGTGCGGTGAGTGCAGTGGTGTAAACATCGAGTGTCAGGTCGGGGTTGACGCTTGAAATACATATGGTTAGATAAGAAGAGAACTGGGTGAAGAGGAGCTGGCAAACCGTCGAAGAGCTTGGGCAGCGGATTCGGCCTTGTACATCCCGATTGTTTCTTCGTTGTGTAGGATCTGGCGCTGGAGATTCGAAAGCTCGACGCGGTCATGGTCGATGATCGCCAAACGCCCTGCGAAGACAACTATAAGATTTATTATAATGCGTATATAATAGGGAAAACATACCGACACCTGCGGCGCCTAGATACTGGAGTGCCGGGCAACCTAATCCGCCTGCACCGACGACGGCTACAGAGGAGGCGCGCAGTTTGAGCTGTCCTTTTGATATTATTACGGAACGGGTGTGGCTGGTGGAGACTGGTTGAGCGTACCCTCAAGGCCAAAACCATCGAGGATCATCTGGCGGCCATAGCGCTGGTAGTCCTGCAGAGGAAGCGACATGGACGGTGAGGAGAAAGAGAGCCTCTTACGTCAGCAATCTAATCTTTGCTGGGTACGACGATGATGAACCAGGCTGCCACCGCCGCCACCGCCGCCGAGGATGGCAAGCCTCTCATCCATCCAAGTCCGTTCTTTTGTCGTCTTTTCATCTCTATACTGACCATATAACTAGCAAAGCGCATGCCCGTCCTTCCCTGGCCTGACATATCCTCGCGCGCAAAGTGGTCCGTCTCCTCCTTCAAGTTTGGCTTTGGTGCAGAATGTCTCCTCGATGGCGACCCGGATACCTTTTGGCAGTGCGCAACCCGTTCCATGTGCATATCATCTGTCTCTGATGACCTATCTAGCTCGGACGGACCTCAACCCCATTTCATTACTGTCGAATTTCCGCGCAAGATGGCCATCCAGGTAAGCGTCTCTTATTTCCTTCAATGTCGTTTATAATATTTGAATTGCTAGAAAATCAGCATTCATCTAAACTTTCCTCTCGACGACTCATATACACCATCTACGCTTGCAATACGTGCGGGAACGGGCCCCAGTGATCTTCAAGACGTGCGGGTTGTTACTCTCGACAAACCAGATGGTTGGATTACCTTTGATGTCTCTTCAGAGCCCAGTGAAGATGGTGATGGGCTGTACGTGTTTCCTGCCCTCTTTCCATACCTATCTAACAGTCCGTCATCATAGCAATCCTGTCCATGCTTATGTTCTCCAGATCATCATCGCTGCTAACCATATGAGCGGCAAAGATACCCATGTTCGAGGATTGCGTATCTTGGGCCCTCTTGAGTGAGTGCAGTGACTACGTGTGATGTTTCTCGCATTGTTAATATCTTTCAAGAGACAACAACCTCGTCGGAGAAGACCATTTTTTGTTTCAATCACCAGCTTATAAGATGTACGAGACGCTTCGATGAGGATGGGACTGATACTTTTATGATAGTGTTATGCACTCTACAAACAACATGTATATTATCCTAATAAGTCAAGATTGTATATTACATCTATTAAAACGAAATGTCCAAATTCTGTATTACCTTCCAAGGGGAGGCTGATATGAAGTAGAATGCGATTTATATTGAGCCGGTGGATAATATTGGTCGGCGGGGTATCTCGAGTATGACGTCTGAAGCTGGGTCTGAGGATGTTCGCTGGGAGAAATCGTATCTTGTGTACCGACCGGCAGAGATGTTGTTCTATAAAGAGCTGGACCAGGAGATCCAGTGCCATTGTGTGCTGTAGCTGCAGGATAACCGGGAGCGTGCGCTGGCGTAGTGATATTCCACGCTGGGATGGATTGCTGGAACGGAAGTTGATATAAGAATAAAGATACAGGCAAAAGATATGATATGAAATATACCTGTTGGGCTTTGTAAGGTAAATCTGTGCGATAGTGTTGCGACGGTTGGGGTGACGGCTGCGTAGCATGATTATACTGTTGCGCTGAATTATGGTAAGATTGATGCTGGCCCGAATGATCGTTGGAGTAGCGATTGGAAAATGCATGTGCATCCGGTTGATAATGACTGAAGAAGATAGATGATTGACCAGACCCATTGTGTCCAGGTCCAGGGTAGGAAGACGTAGGGTAGGAAGACGATGATGATGACGATACTGGGTATCTTCCTTGTGGAGGCACTAGTTGCCCATTAGCAGGTGTCCGGACATAATAACTTTGTTGGGCTGTGTCTCTATATGGGGCCATGTATTGGGAAGCACGAGAGTCCACCGGGGTGTTGGTCATGGCAGGGTAAGGATAGGATCGGTATGGTTGAGCCTGTACGTTGTTCTGGTAGACGGACGGATGTTGAGTGACCGGGGGATAATAATCTCTAGAACGTCTTTGCTGTGCCCGACAGGACTTGCAGATAAATTCGACCTCCTTCCAATTTCTCAGCGGTCGACCTGCAGCCTTATCCGCACTGTCGTGACAGGACATATGCTGCCATCTAGAACAGCGCTCACAGGACATCAGATCCGTATCAAGATCCTGCTGATTCATTAGAACTGGATCATACAGAAAGAAGAGCGAGATACGCACAATATTCATGCCATGGCGAAGACAGATTTCGCAAGCCACCTCCCAGTCCTCCCCTGCAGGTGTTCGGGATCCACTAGCCGTCCCACTAGGAGTGCCACTGTGTCCGTTTGTCTTGGCGCGCTTTTCAGAACGATTTCTTGCTTTGGGCGTAGGCTCGTCGCCCTTCTTCTGCTTTGCCTTTTCTGGCTTTTCTGGCTCCGGTTCGGGTTGGACTTCTTCACTTCTACAGATGGTAAATTATCAGTGCTTGGATTTTGGTCGCATAGGAAGGGGCAACATACACAGTAGCTCTGCCTTTCCTCGATTCCTCTCTTGCCTCGCGCTCTTTTCTTCTTTGCTCCCTTGCCAATTCACGCTTCACCCTTTCAGCTTCCTCCTTCTGTTGTCTGGCCTCAAGCCTTCGGGCGCGACTCATTTTTTCGTCTTCTTCTTGTTTTCTCTTCGCCGCCATACGGGCTTCCTCGCGTTCGCTCTCTCTTACGGCGAGCCGGGAAGATCTCTTCCTGTGGACCAATGCCTCCTCAATTTCTCGCTTACGCTCGATTTGCTGCAGAAGCTGAGGGTCAATCAGGATCATGATCGGCAGGAAAAAAACACACCTTTAGTTCATTAGTAACAAATGGGACAATATCGTTGACGAGAGTTTTGTACAAAGCCTTTTCGGCATAATGGGTCGCCTTCTCGAAACGTTCTGCGATATGTTCCCATTCATACAAAGTAGCACAAATCTATATTGACAAACAGGGTTAGTTGAATGAAATGGATGGGCACTATTTTACTTACCGTTTCCCACTCGACGAAATTTTCTATAGGGTTTCCAGGTTCTTCCGTTTTCTCTTCAGCAACTTCGATGGCTTTGCTTTCTGTAGCGTTGCTATTGGCTACACCCTTGGAAGGTTTTCCATTTCGAGATGTGGGGGTAGTGTCTTCTTCACCATCATCACTGAGTTCAGTTAAATCACTAATGGATTCGTCATCGCTCTCTAGCCCCGTTTTCGCAGCTGCACTGCTATTTCTCATGCGCTTTCCTTCGTTTAACCACTCTTCAGGTATAGGTTGCCATTCGTCTTCCTCTTGAGGTCCTCTTAGTCTTGCACTCGCTCGAGTACCGAGGATACGGGGGGGCGCTGCTACTCGTGTGGATGTTCTGGAAGGCTGCGCTCGTGAGGCTGCCTGCCGGGTAGGTCGAGTAGACCTGCTCGTGCTCATGGCTGCTTGGCGATTCAATTCGGCAAGCTCCTTGGCCTGGGCATCGAGTTTGAGTTTAGCTTGATCCTTCGCCGCCCGGCTATGACGTCCGGAAGCTGGAGAGGAGGGCGTTACGGGAGCGGCAGCGATACGAGCACGTTTGACGGGAGTTGCTGATGCTTTTGTTTCTTGTGCCTTCTTTTCGGGACCTCTTTTGCGTTTTAAGACTTTGGATCTAGGCGCCTTTGGTGGGACGCGTTGTATCCAGAGGCGGTCACCTAAACGGAGTTCATAAAAAGGGCTTGGGGGTGTAGAAAGAGGAACGTACTGCCAATATACCAATACGCATTATGCTTGCTGTCATAGCCTATGGGTTCAATGCGCTGTTAAATAGTCTAGTGAGTCGAGGTTCAAATAGGAGCACGAGGAACCAACCCAAGACGCCATTTCATCGTCCGTTCGCATGATAGTCCGAAGTCGAGTAGGATTTTGGAATTGCCACTCAGCAAGAGTATGTAGTGTTTCGAGTTTGGTGAGAAGAGGGAGAACAAACCAATCAACGGGCTTTTCTTGCTCGGTATCATCATCTTGCGGTGAAATGTTCGCTTCTGAAGACGCTCGCTTTCCGGCTATACTGGGTTGACGGGATTGGATCTCGGTTTTCTGCGCGGAAGGATCTTCAAGAAGCAGCTTGGAGGATGCTGATGCCTCGGCTGATGTAGAAGGCGCGTCGTCCACATTCATATCATCGTTAGTGACCGAGGTGGAATCAATGAGCTCTTGGTCTATGGGTGCTATTTCATCTTCCTCATCTTTTACATACTTGGAATCCTTTGGCTCAACGCCCAAGGGATTTGCCTGCGTATCTCTCTTTACATATTGCTTTCGAAGTGCGGCCTGCCAATTATCGGTGCTGTATGTTATAAAAATCAGGGTTCAACGGGGTTCTTCTGGCGGAATGCCACACCACATACGTGACTTTGCGATCGTATGAGAGGGTATACAACAGTCTCTGCATGATGCGGGGGATGACCGCACTAGTTTGGTACAACAAGTCGTTTTCTATGTCCTGTGTAGGAGATAGAATAGAATTAATCATAGAAACGGGTAGAACGGCGATGAAACTCACAGCGACAGTCACGTCTTCCATGGCAAATAATTGGGAGAACGTGCAAAAGAATTGACTAAAAGCGGCCCAACGCCATTGTCTCCTTAAAAGCGCGACATTATCAGAGTAGGGATCACTGTGGGGTGGTTGCGGAGCAGTTGTGGGGGCCGAAGGTTGGATTGACGCGCGTGCTGTGGAACGGCGAGGCATGCCAGATAATGGTGGTGTTGTAGAGGAAGGACAAGAAAAACTTTTTGCAATGGTTAAAGCCAAGATAAAAAGAAAAAGAGAGGAAGGGACGGCGGGAGCGCAGGCGGGGCGGGGGAAGGGAAGGACGAGGAGAGAGACACAACAAACATTTCCTTGTCATCAGTCTTATATATTACATAATATGCCTACTTGTTCCCACACAAATGCTCCTGGACAAAGTCGGCTGCGTGGACGACCATTTCGGGCGTGCATGCATGCCCCACATCCTTCTGCACCACCACCTTCTTCACCCCGCCCCTGCCCACACACAGCCCATCCACAAATTTCTCGCTCGCCACCCACGGAACCAACATGTCGTCCGCTCCAGAAAGCACCAAGATCTTTTTTCCCAAGAACGGGTTCGACACATCAGCGCTCTGGTAATCCTTCGAAGCGGGGTCGAAGGTCTCCACAAACTTGATGAAACTAGACGGGATGTAAGGTGGCCCAAAAGGTATGTTGCTCGTCTTGGCACGACGTGAAATGAGCTCCAGGTAGTCGGGGCATCCTATGATCGGGATGCCAACTTGTACTCTGGGATCTGATACGGTTAGCACTGTATGTGTTGGATTCTTACAATAGAAATTTACAAACCTTGTGCCAATTCTATCCAAGTTGAATGGCCTCCCAGGCTGATTCCGATGACACCCCATGCATCGATTGTGCATTCCTGGTTGGGAAAGAGATATGCAGGCAAGAAATCCATGATGAATGACACGTCCTTCGCCGTTCCCACTGGTTTATTCTGTTCAAAATAAATTCGATTGGTCTGTATAATCGACTCAATTACCTTGGATAGAGTACATGTCTATGCTGGTTTCGCAAATATAACCAGTACCATGCCAGCATAAAATAATAACTTACGCGTGTCGTTCATTGGGCTCTGCCTCGGTCCATGTGTTGTTTGTCTTTACCTCAAGGACTCGTCCTCCGTGGTTGCGATGATCCTAGAGAGTACTCGATTAATATCCACACCCAGACCCTTCGTTTAGAAACGAACTTACCAATGTCACGACATACAAGTTGCGCTTGAGATCTACGCTCGAATTGGCTTTCTGCATTAGCTTCTCGACCAAAGGGTTGACATCGGTAGCAGAGCCAGTTCGGCCATGGAGCACAAAGGCGACAGCAATCGCTGAGGTGAGTGGTCCCGCACACTTGTAAACATTGGTAGATATCCCCCCTATGTTGATGATTTCCTTGGTCGACATGACTGTTCTAAGTAGCTCAAGCTCGCATTCGATGAGAAATTACAGGCATGCTTAGTCAATTAGAATGGATGGACATCTATAAATATATGCTAAAGTAATGGCAAGAGTGGACAAGAAGGAATTCTAAAGGGTGGGTCATGGTATAATTACCAACGATCGCCTCCGCCTCCGCCCCTGCCTCCATAGCCGCCTCCGCCGCCACCATAGCCGCCGCCACCTCCTCCGTAGCGACCGCCTCCGCCGCCTCCGCCACCACGGCCACGACCTCCACCTCCGTAGCGTCCTAGGGAAGAAACGTCAGCGTCGCAAATAACTTGCTTACACAAAATACATACCTCTTCCACCGCCACCTCCATAGGATGCCATTTCCTCTAGTTGGGGAGGAATTACGGCTTTTGCCTCTCGTAAAATACCGACGAGCTCGCGAGCACACTTAGAGTTGTCTGTAGTAAAGTATGTATAGGATATTCCTTTCATTCCTGCACGCTAAAACGTCCAATAATCAATAAAGGTAACGTCGAGTATTCGTCAAAACAAGCTTACTCCAGTACGGCCGATACGATGGATATAATCCTCGCAATTGTTGGGGAAATCATAGTTCTGATAGAAAGGATAGGTGAGTGGTCAGTGTGGATAAGCGAGACTGGCGATATGTACTCACAATAACATATCCAACATCCTTCACGTCTGTGTAGGGTAGAATGCCAATGTGAAGAAGCGAGGCCATCAAACAAAACCATCGATGAAAATCAAATGGAAATGGACATAAAAGAAGAGAGACATTGATGAGTCATACAGGATTGGAGAGAGACAAAGCGTTTCCAGCGAAACGGTAATCAAAGCATCCATATCACTAGATACAAACTTAAGGACACCATGATCGGAAAGCAGATCAGGATAAAGCGAGTCCAGAATGAAGACAGGTTGATGGGTTCATGGACAAAACTGGCTTCAAGCAGAGACATCTTCTCGGAGTCCGATGTAGACGGTGCCCGAAAGTCCATGACCATGACGAGCAGCACACCAAGAAACGATAGTTGGAAGTTTTCATTGGTAGATGCCCATTAACACTCCAAGGTGTCGAAGAGCGAGAATGGGTGCTTTACGAAAGGCCAGGAAGTCTTGCCCAGTTTCAAGTACCAGTCCCCTGATTGGCACCGAACCTGTCCGGATCCGGATACGCGCCCTCAGGAAGTCCGTTGAATGCGCTGGGTAGATCATTTACTACACGGCATCTTCCCAGCCTTACGCCTGGAAAGACACTTGAAAATGTTCCCAGTGAGTGCACTCAAAAAAGACCACACCTCTCGCGGAAACCCGCGATCAGTGTTGGCGACATGGATGCGAGAGCACCAGTGCATAAGAAAGCTCATGATAAGAAAACGTACCAAGTCCACGCGAGGCTACATCGGTAGCGATGAGGATAGGGGATCGACCAGCTTTGAATTCACTAAGCACCCAATCACGTTCACGCCTTTACCAAAAAAATAATCAGCACAATCATGCTACCACCAGACATGCAAGCACCACGTACTGTTCTTTGTCGCCATGAATGGCTAATGCAGGCCAGCCATCTTGACGAAGATATTTAGTGATATCATCTGCCACCCTCTTCGTAGCAACAAAGATAAGAACTTTAGCATTCTCCGCACTGATTTGGTCTAAATGCTTGATAAGTTTGTTCCGCTTCTCAAAGTCGCTAACAACATCAACAATTTGCTGGATGTTATGGTTGGCAGTCAACTCCATCGAACCGACGTTTACTTGGATCATATCCTTCAGAAAATCCTATAGAGATGATGAGCATCACGCAAGCTAAGACGTAGCAAATATCCTGACATTTGCCAATTTCTGGACATCTTTCGGCCAGGTAGCACTGAACATGAGGGTTTGTCGATCCGGACGAATCTGGCTGACGATCTTGCGAATCTGGGGTTCGAAACCCATATCGAGCATACGATCAGCTTCGTCCATGACCAAGTAGGTCACTCGACGCAGGTTCGTCTTTTGTGTTTCCAGCATATCGATGAGACGGCCTGGCGTGGCAATGACGATCTCCACACCACGTTGCAAATCGCGGATTTGGGGGCCTTTTGGTGCACCGCCATAGATGGCAGTATTGCGGATACGAGAGTTCGACCTAGCCAACCATGAGTACGATGTATAAAGCTAGTATCCGGCGACTTACCCAAATTTGGTGCATTCTTGCTGGATTTGCACGGCAAGTTCTCGGGTAGGAGCCAACACAAGTGCAATTGGACCATCGCCGGGAGCAAGTAGAGGTTGACTAAGCGATGAAGAATCAGCCGAGCGCATAATACTGCCCCAAAAAAAAATTGAACGTACGCATTGATGTGGAGCATGGCAGGAAGGGCAAAGGATATGGTCTTTCCGGAGCCAGTCTGGGCGATAGCTACAACATCTCGGCCACTAAGAGCCATTGGCCAAGCTTGACATTGAATTGGAGTGGGCGCAGGAAAGCCTTGGGCGCGAATTGAAGTCATAAGATATTCGGGAAATCCTACTTCGTCGAAGGAAGTAATGGGTCTTGGGACATTCTTGCCTTGGACCTGAATGCAGTGTTGTGAATATTACAAAAAATGATGATGGGCGAACAAACGTACCTTGATTTCCTTTTCACGCTTAAATTCCTCTACCTCACGCTCAGAACGGGCAGTGACACGTTTGTCCTCAATGTAAAAGTTTTTCTCAAATGTGGTGAGTTTGGTGGACGCCCAATCCACGTTGCGAAGACCGCCCCCGAGGTTCGACATTCTGTCACCACCCCCACCTCCGCCCCCCCAGCCCCCCGACTGGTAGCCGCCGTATCCAGAATCGTAACCGCCGTAACTCTGCATGGATATAAGTGTGTGGAAAACATGGATAAGGAGAAGCTGACCATTGTGATTGAAGAATGAAGAAGAAGAGTAAGTAGGAGAGCAGTGCAACGAAGGCACTGTTTTTCTTTCAGGAATGAAAATGTAAACAAAGACAAACACTCGCTGCCACCGCGCGACATTGAACATCCGATCATGACTCCGTCCCTGTTATTACATAGATAAATACATCCTAAATCTAAAAAGTATGTCACATGTGTATACACCCAAATCCTCCTTTCTTCTGCTTCTTGGGTCGGTCTGGGAATTTCACCCGCATTTGTCGCAGAAGATCTTCAAATACTTCTGTAACATGCCAATTTCTTTTCGCAGACGTTTCATAGAAAGGAATCTCCCACCGACTTGAAAGTGACTCAATCGTACTCCGTTGGACTTCTCGTTCATTCACAAGATCTAGCTTCGTACCAACGACCACAATAGGCGCCGTCTGCTGAGTATTTATCATCATGTTACTATTAGAAAAGAGCGCAAGAGCATACCATATCACCACCTTTGATACGCAGAATTTGTTTTCGTAGATTGTCCACCTCTTGTAGACTTGCTTCTTGTGTCAAACTGTGTACATTAATGAGTCGGAATGTATGGTTCCAATGCATTACAGCAGACCTAAACACTAAAATAAAGCCTCGGCCGGACTGTTAAGTGATGCGCATGGTCAGGATTGGTCAAAGCTTAGGACGTGAATCCGCAACCTTGATGTAGACCTCATTCAGGGAGGTAAATTGTTCGGCGCCTGCGGTATCCAGAATTTCGAGCTATATACAACCATGAATGTGTGATGATGGAAGTAGGATGTCAGCAGGGTTCAAATCGCGTTAGAGAAGGAAACATCCTGACCGAATCGTGTTGACCGTCAACCGTTATCGTTCTCCGATACTCCTCTTTAGCGCAACTTATTAGACAACGGTCATAGATTACATGAGTATGAGGCTGACCTTCGATGGTTGGGTCATAGTTCTCGACAAAGACGTCGCGGACGAACCGAACTGAAACATAGATAGAGTCGGCGAAACGGCCATGAATATGCCAGCATGAAAATATACCTGTCAAGGCAGATTTACCAACGCCTCCGGCTTGCAAGATGCTTAGTTAGGAGGAGGCAGAAGTGTTGGGCGGACTCACCTCCAAGGACCACAACATTAAATAATCTCATTAGGGGTTACGATAACGAAAAGGTAGCTGTTGGGGTTTCTCCAGTGAAGGCGAGAGGTATAGGTGAATGAAGCTAGAGATGACCTGGAGATACGAAGAACTTGGAGGTGAACCTCCTCAGAGCGAGAGACGTCGAAGGAAGCCCCTGCATTGTGTGCCGTGAGAGTCCTGAGTTGAATATGAAAGCGTTGTCACTCTGTCAACTGAACTCCGGTCCGGCTTATTCGTCATTGATAAGGCTACCGTACGTGTAGTATTATAGGTATCAATTACAACACAACCTTGTTCATTTCTTCCGATATCCCAGCCACCTCAGCTTCGACGTTTTGCTCTCCTTCTGCTTCCTTTTTGCTCGCCGCTTCCCTCTTAGCAGCAGCAACGTTGGCGAAACTCAAAGTTGGACGAACGGTGGGCACCAATGAGGGCCCCGCTGGCTTGGATGGTGGAGATCTTGGAGCAGCGGTGGTAGAAGAGACTGGGGGTGTTTGGGGCCGACTGGTCGCACTTCGTTCGATGCCTGTACGCGAGCTGGTCCTGGACATGGCTAATTTTTCATGAACAACAACGCGTTCGCGCTCAATCCGCTCAGTGACTTCCTTGTCACGAGAGCTAACATCGACAGGCCTAGATTGTGATGTAGATAAGCAAACCATCAGGCTAAGCTTCATCCGCTTACCGTGCAGCACCAAAAGGATTCGGTCGAGCGTTTTGTGGCGCGGGGGTTGCAGGTCCCATTTTCGGAGAAGACAGAGGGCTGGGTGAGACAGATGCATTTCCGGACCTAGGTAGCAATTCCAACTTCCTGCGCGCCAGTTGCGGAGTTGGGGGGGTAGAGCTACTTGCTGAATGAAATGCCTTTAACTTTGGGAATTCTCAGAAGATGGATGAAACTCACGCGAAATGCTGCTACGACTGGAAGTTTTAGGTTGGCGTGCAGCACTTCTCCAATCGCCTTCGTCACTGGGGGCTTCTCGAGGAGGCCCCATATCGCCTCTCATCCGACTAGACCTCCCCGAAATGTCATCAGTCGGAACATTGGTAGAAGACTTAAATTTGCTCCCAATAGTCCAATCGTCTTTGTCTGCAGTGCCGCTATGGCCTTCAGAGGACAGAAAACCAGATCCCTTGCGCCTGAAGGTCGGAGCGTCAGTTTCCGGGGCGCGTGCAGGCTTGTTAGAGCGCCATTGGTCAACGCCATCAGCAGCGCTAGAGACCTGTCGATCAGCGCGGTCGGCAGATGGGCCTTCGAAACGACGTCGAGAAGAATCACGGGAATCGTGGAGATCTGGAAGAGGCCCATCACGACGCCATGGGTTGTCGAACTTTGCATTATCCTCAGAAGCGCCTCCGAAACCGCGTTCCTTTGCTGGAAAGACTTCAGATGTGGGTTCTCTATAAAGTGCGGCTTGACTTACGTGGTTCTGCGACACTAACTCGAACAGTCCGTCCAGAGAAACTCTGCACATCGCAAATCAGAATACCAAATAATTTAATATCAGGGTAATCAGCTGCTCACGGAACCAGTTTTCGAAAGCGCTTCCTTCAACCCTTCAAGGTCCTCGAATTCTATATAGCCAAAGCCCTTGGGCTTCTCGTCTTTATCCCTGATGATTTTGACAGATTTAGTCTGCAAAAGATTTGAAAACCGGTCAGGAAATAGACGTTGTGATATCAACATACCTTAATTCCTGAGAAAAACTCCCCGAGCTCGACTTCAGTCAAATCGAAGGCGAGGTTCCCTACAAACGCAGTATACGGAGGTTGCGTTGGTAGCGGAAGGTCTTCACGCGGTGGACCACTTTGACGATCAGCTAAGATTAACGCACTATGGTCAAAAAATCCTTGCGTATCGAACAGAAACACTCACGGCGCGAGCTTAAAAAATCGTCACCCCTTCTTCCAAACCGATCACCACTCTGTTCTTCGTCGATTCTCGCAGCCGCTAGAGACACATACTTCTTAAATAAAGCCGAAAAGCATTGCAATAGACTTACGGGCATTGGGAAGAGATTCCATTTCGTCTGCCCATGATCCTAGCGCTGCAGTGTCCTATAAATTGAAGAAAATATACATGATGACCCAGAAGCACTGACCACTGTCTCCCAAAAATTCATTCAGAGATATCTTCTTGGCTTTCTTCGGCGCTAAATATTGTTTGTCAGAACTGAAAGATGGAAGAGACAGTGCCAAAGCTAACCCATGGTGAATATCCGCGAGAGATGAAGTTGGGCTGTTAGATAGTGAAATTTCGGTTTCCTTTATGTTTGCGCCTGCTTGGCTGTGGCGTGAACTTGTGCCTGCACGTGCTGCGGCTGCAAGAGATGGCCACTAGGCAGAAATGTCTGCAAACACTCCGGGCAGGTATCCATATTGCGAGATGCAAAATCCATGCAGAATGTATTATTAAAAGATTAAATTTTGCAAGTGATTAGAGTTATAATTTTGGATGGATTTTGCCTAATGTCAAAAGACAATGAGAATCCAGGCAAAAGGTTCAATCTTAATTAAATTCTACATCTTGTAAAAGGTTTCCTTTTCAATATATTCTACAATAAGCAGAATACAGGCAATATGTTAAGTTCTGCCCAAATTTTGCCCAAATTTTGCCATATGCAGAAAATTTCCTTTTGCGAGGATGCAGAAACAATTGAGAATTTTAAATTTAGACTGGTGCAAAACTGAATCTTCTGCACACAGAATCCACACAAAATCTGCACAGATTCTGTGTGCAGAAGATTCAGTTTTGCACCAGTCTAAATTTAAAATTCTCAATTGTTTCTGCATCCTCGCAAAAGGAAATTTTCTGCATATGGCAAAATTTGGGCAAAATTTGGGCAGAACTTAACATATTGCCTGTATTCTGCTTATTGTAGAATATATTGAAAAGGAAACCTTGAAAATGTCACATCTAGTGCTTAAAAGTCCAGTCAGGTCTGGTCTTTTGGCCCTCAGGGGCAAGGACTGGTACCTAGACTGGTCTAACCAAGTGGTGCCTACCATTTGTAATGATAATGAGTGGTGCCTACCATTCCTAATGATAACGACATGGCAACCCTCAGCACACTCATTTTGATAGTTGCCATAGGTTTTATGACAATGTTTCATTAATACAGCCTCAAGGAGTTGTCCAATAAGGTTGATCTTGGGCTTATTTGAAAGGTCTTGATTGAGAGGGAGTAGTCCCAGACCCTCAGAGTCATGGCATCTAAATTACCCACGCTATTTTGGGTATATTCATTTATAAAGATTAATTTACTGCATAGGGAGACATAATGCTATTACTCTGCGCATATATGAATTAGAAAGCTCTGAATGAGACCTTTCTAATGGTCTACTGCATGTTTTGTAATTCAAAGAATTGAGCCCAGTATTTGCTTATCTTTTGCCAAATCAATTCTCTAATTTGAGGGTGAGATATTATTGGATAAGCATGATTAAGCACACGTTGTGAAGCGACAGATGAGCTCTTTAAGCTCCTTTTTAGAGTGTGGGAGTTTATTAATTATTGGCCCCAGAATTCCAAAAATGGTTATTTTTTCCGTTTTTGAATACAGTATTTCCTTAATAAGTCAAGAACCAGAGCAGCTATTAACAAGCAAATTTCAGATTTGGATTCAGCTCAAAAATCCGCTTCTGCTGATATAAGATGGTTCTATACTGCATGGGGAAGAAGGTATGAACAGCAGTAACCACCCCCAATCAATAGTGAAAATTTTCTATTTTTGGTGTGGGAAATTCCCAAAGGGGTTGCTTAGTCATATGTGGCAGTGTTTATGGCAGTGTTGCATCAATGATGTCATTGATGGCTTCTCTAATGATAATGAAATTCCCACTGAGTAAAAATAAAAGTATATTATAACAGAAAATGAAATTGCTCATGGCACTAATGAAATTGACCAAGACATTAATTGAAATCATTAATGAAATCACCCATGATAGGAATGAAATCACTAATGAAATCATCCATGATAGCAATGAAATCCCTAATGAAATTGCCTATGATAGCAATGAAATCACTAATGAAATCACATATGATAGCAATTGAAATCGCTAATGAAATCACACATGATAAGAATGAGATTCTAAAGGTATTGAATGAAATTATACCTGACAAATAATGAAATTATCTCTAAATGGAAATGAAATCTTCCTTGGCTAAGAATGAAAGCCTGTCTGGCAACTTTATGAAATTATATACAGTTATGAAAGCCTGTATGGCAGTAATGAAAGCTTCTTATTCCTTTCATAGTTGCCACTAAAACTTCATTTCATAAAACCTATGGCAACTATCAAAATGAGTGTGCTGAGGGTTGCCATGTCATTATCATTAGGAATGGTAGGCACTAGTGTGATAATGACATGGCAACCCTCAGCACACTTGTTTTGATAGTTGCCATAGGTTTTATGAAATGAAGTTTTAGTGGTAACTATGAGAGGAATGAAATTTAAAGTAGGTAATTAGCTTTCATTACTGCCATACAGGCTTTCATAACTATATATCTATATATAAAGGCAGAAGGGTGGTTTCCCATGCAGCACAGGACACAAGGTGCATCCAAAACAAGGAGTATGTACCAGAGTAGTAGAAGTAGAACTTGTGGAGTGGCAGTGGAACTCCAATGTAGGTTATGTGCCAGTGGAAGTTGGCTTGTTCCAATGGCATTCCACCACCCTGCCTGCTAGGTTCATCAGTGAAGCACTGTGGCCCTTTGGGTAGCCTGGTGCAGGGAATATTTTATCATTAATTAGCCACATTATAATATTTATTAATTCTACTTTATGTTGAACACCTATATTCTCCCCACTGCAAGTTGCAACATATCTTTTATCAATCAAGTCTCTTCAGAACAGACCAAACCTGTAGTTGTATTCATACCTTGTTTGTCTACTGTTATATTGAACATAGTCATCGTTATAGTGGGTGCTTATTTGAGATTAAAACTCCGCCCAAGCAGCCTGGCTCAATTACATTGCTACTGCAAAGTAACCAGATTTCAATTCTTTTAACATTTTAATGTTATAATGCACTTCTTAAATATACAGCTCAAAATTGAGATCTTCTACAAGTGTATCTGAGCCCCTACAAGATCACAGAAGTTGATGTTTTAAACTCCGCTAATTTGTATTACCGACATTCTCTATCTACTAGGTTTCGCCACAGATAATACACTTCATCTGTTCAAAACAATTTATATAAGTAAGTGGAGAGTATTAAATACAAATATATTAATTTATAAGCAATTTATAAGTGTATAGGATTTGTAATGCACAAACTGGGCACTCATTTTTGAGGAAATGAGACACCCAAGTTACAAGTGTGACGGTAGCCACAGTACTTGCTGGCTTTGTGCCAGAAATAAGGATAGCATCTGGAATATGGTTGTTCATAATGGGCCACCATCGGGCAAGAGGCAGGGCCTAGAGAGCCTAGAATGGAGGCACGAGGAGGTGGAAGTGAAGTGGAAGTGAAGCGTGGGAAAGTGGAACTTGGAGGCAATAGCCGGTTCCACTTCCACAGTTCTGGTCATGACTCCAAAACAAGCAACTGCTCTTACCAGAAATGGATGTTGCATCTGGCATCTCTTTCAATGCTCTCCCATACTCTTATGCACACAACATCTTTCTCTAACATTTTAATACTACCATTTCTTTTGATATATTTTTATACTCTAGAACTTTAGGGAAAAAGTTCTGAATTTCTTTCACAACTAGAGTCAAATCTATGGAAACTACAGACAGATGTTCAAGGATATCCAAGTGAGTTTCTGGGGATCCTATATATGGGTCCTAAGAAGTCCAAGCAGGGTGCATGCATTAAAATTAATTCTGAATAAAGACATAAGGCAACACCCAGGCAAGGGACACTACAACTTGAAGCAGCGTGAACTTTACAAGCTTATGTTGCTTGATTTCTTATAAGCAGAGGAACACACTCATGGGAAGTGTAGTAGCATGTAGTAAAGTAATCCTCAAACTCTTAAAAGAAATTCAATGAATATGGCAAGCGCTGCAAGCACAGCAGCAGCCATGATCGCTGCTTGCAAGCCCTGATTTCTATGACTAATATTTGAACATGACATTGACATCATACTGCCTACACCATGCACCATGTGAAGCATGGATCAACAGCTAGTAATTTCATAAAGTTGCCAGACAGACTTTCATTCTTAGCCAAGGGAGATTTCATTTCCATTCAGAGATTATTTTATTTTTTGTCAGGTATAGTTTCATTCAATACCTTTAGAATCTCATTCTTATCATGTGCAATTTCATTAGTGATTTCATTAATGATTTCAATTAATGTCTTGGTCAATTTCATTAGTGCTATGAGCAATTTCATTTTCTGTTATAATATACTTTCATTTTTACTCAGTGGGAATTTCATTATCATTAGAGAAGCCATCAATGATATCATTGATGCAACACTGCCATAAACACTGCCACATATGACTAAGCAACCCCTTTGGGAATTTCCCACACCAAAAATAGAAAATTTTCACTATTGATTGGGGGTGGTTACTGCTGTTCATACCTTCTTCCCCATGCAGTATAGAACCATCTTATATCAGCAAAAGCGGATTTTTGAGCTGAATCCAAATCTGAAATTTGCTTGTTAATAGCTGCTCTGGTTCTTGACTTATTAAGGAAATACTGTATCCAAAAACGGAAAAAATAACCATTTTTGGAATTCTGGGGCCAATAATTAATCAATTCCCATGCTCTAAAAAGAAGCTTAAAGAACTCATCTGTCGCTTCAAAACACATGTTTAATCATGCTTATCCAATAATATCTCACCCTCAAATTAGAGAATTGATTTGGCAAAAGATAAGCAAATACTAGGCTCAATTCTTTGAATTACAAAATGTTGACAGGACTGAATTTTGGCTAGAGCTGAAACAAGCTTTAATTTGTCATTTTAACTCAGGAAATCTTAGATGAGTAATTATACGGTGATCCTGACCTACAGTTTCCTCAAGATGTTTATGGTGCTCCCAACGTAATCACCACCACTTTTGTGCAGTGGTCAATTTGGCTGGAGTACAGATTGTACGTGAGAAACATGACTGCACAGTAGCCAGCTGTTATAGATAGCCATATATTCATAACTTTTATCAGTCAATAAACTTGTTTTTATTCAAATCTCTTCTATGGAATATCTAAAGCAATGGTGGATACTGTCTGTGGTACATGCACATGTCTCAAAGAAGCCTTCAATACTTCCAACACAAATGAAGAAACTGACATTGAAATCATAAGCAAGACCATCAATCTGACAGCACCTTCATCCAACTGTCACTGAAAAAAAAAGATTCCTAGTGAAAATATGTGCAAGTACCAAAGAAAAATACTCTATGTACTAAAATTAAAAGCCCAAAAAAATCACCCAATGGGAAAAAAATACATTGTTGTATTATATTTAAGTTCCTAAAACTACCATTGAGTACTTTATGCAAAGCTGAGGAAAATGTAAGCCTGTTGTTTTTAGCCTTTGCATTGCATGAAGATTCACCAGTCTGAGAGCTGTCACTGGATTCCCAAAATGCTCAGATTCAAGTCCAGGCCATCAGTTCAAAGAAATACATCTCTCACCAACATGTTCCTAAGTGTACTGCTGCTCTATTTGATTAGATTACAATTAGATTTGATTATATAATTAATAGAATGTCCATATATAGTTACAATTATGTCAGCTAGCCAATTTTGGGTAATGACAAATAAATAACTCCTTCAGTTTTACACAAAATAAAAAATTACTTGGATATTTTGATCAGCTCCCTAAATAGTGTATTTCTACCAAAGAAATAAGAAATCGGGGAAATTCTGGTCACATTATTTTGGTTGCACAAAAGTAGCTGTGATTATGCTAGGAGCACCATAAGATGATAAGTTCTAGTGAATATACATGGTGGGCTGTGACAATGGTAATTGGAACTATACTTTAAGTGAAAGGCAGGACCAATAAGCCGGGAGACAGTATAAAACCCATATGCCGAACTTGTATTATATTCTAAACACTAGCTTAGACATCTGAAACCTATCAAAGGACAACTACTATTAGACTTCACCTGTCTAAGCTGTAATAAAGTCAAATGTGCTGGTAAATACACTTGTATAGGTGTTTGCAGAAGTCACTGATGGAGTTTGCCAGTAGCTGTGGTCGAGGCTGTAATAGTTGATGGCATCTAAGACAGATTTAACATGCATCAAAATGACACATGGTACTAAATTTAGTATCTCAATAAGGCAGCAAACTGGTAAAGACGTCTTAGCAAGTGTGAATATTAGCAAAACATGCATCATGGGCTCTTATCAGTGCCACAAGGCCAGCTAAGACAATAAAAGTGGTCAGCTGAGGGGTTAGAAGACTTGACCCTCTGCCCAACATACAAAGGATCACAAAAAGTAATCACGGATTATATAATAAAACTGGCTTTGGATCCTGTGATTACTTTTTATGATCCTTCATATAGTAATTAGCATTGGTATGAATGTATTAAAATCCCACATTGAGATTGGAAAAATAGATGAAACTTGGTATAGATCTGATGCAATTTTGTGGGAGGTCAGAGTCACTTTCTTTGGGAAAAACAGCTCTGGGAGAGAAAAAAATATAGGTATGAAGCTTACATATAACATATCTCATTCACTCTTTGTTTCATAAAAAACAACAAAGACTTCATGGTAAAAACCTCCTTGCAATGTGTGTCTTTTTTGGGAATATAGTGTAACTACACTGCCACATTTACACCATATTCCCAAAAAAGGCACACATTGCAAGGAGGTTTTCACCATGAAGTCTTTGTTGTTTTTTATGAAACAAAGGGTGAATGAGATATGTTATATGTAAGCTTCATACCTATATTTTTTTCTCTCCCAGAGCTGTTTTTCCCAAAGAAAGTGACTCTGACCTCCCCCAAAATTGCATCAGATCTATACCAAGTTTCATCTATTTTTCCAATCTCAATGTGGGATTTTAATACATTCATACCAATGCTAATTACTATATAAGGGATCATAAAAAGTAATCACAGGATCCAAAGCCAGTTTTATTATATAATCCATGATTACTTTTTGTGATCCTTTGTATGTGGAAATAGAGGAAACAAGGTGATATGCGTACTACACACAGTAAATTCAAGGTCTTGGCTATTTGTTCATCTCTTTGATCTTATTATTTATGAAAGGTGTTTGTATACAAGCCATGTATTATAAAATAGTGTTGTAGACATGTAGAAATTCAAGCAATTTGGTATCCATTAGATTACAAAGAGGCCAGAGTGCCCTTGTCATTGAAGTGAGCATTGGAGAGCTTCAGAGTCCATCAAGAAACATGTGTCAGTGACTAAGAGAATCAAAGATCATTTCTTTGAGCCCTAAGGGTTTAATTTGGATATATGTTACCTTATACTTGGGTTGTGGACTTTTTAAGAAGTTATACGGACAGAGTGCTGTCATCTGGGAAAACTCATATTGTTGATAAGTGTGAAGCAGTGAGACTAAGTTTGGATAAATGAGGAAAAGTGACTATATGTCCAATCTGTTGAAGTAGCAGAAGGTTGAACAGAAATTCACTAACTGTGTCACACCAGGTGAAGAAAATGGTCTAAGATAAACATATGTACTCTGTTCATGTGCTCAAACAGTGTTTACAAAGTCAGCTATTTTGTGACATATTTCTAATATCCTAAAACTGTCCAAACTATTTGTCCTAGTTTTAAACAACTCTATTTCCTTACTTGCAGTGAGATTTTGTCAAAATATGTAGTAGGTCAATATATCCTATATGCTAATATGGGCAAAAAAGCGAAATATGGGAATATCAAAAGGAGAAAGAATAATTTTAATATTCTAACTTGGTAGGAGTGGTCTCTTAAATGTATAGATATGGTTTACAAAAAGAATTAGGTGATTTGGACAAGAATTGGTGGAGAAATAAATGCATACTTTTGAGGAGGGAATGCAGAAATGTGCCACTGATGGAGCTATTCTAAAAATAATCAAAAAAAAGCGGAATGTAAATACAGCCTCAAGGAATTGTCTGATAAGGATGATCTTAGGCTCATTTGAAAGGTCTCAATTGAAAGGGAGTAGTCTCAGAGTTTCAGGGTCACAGCATTTGATTTGCCCACACTATTTTGGGTACATTCATTTATAAAGATTAATTCACTGCATAGGAAGGAGTAATGCTATTACTCTGTGCATATATGCATTAGAAAGCCCTGAATGAGACCTTTCTAACAATGTACTGCACATTTTGTAATTTGAAAAATTGAGCCCAGCATTTGCTTATCTTTCCCTAAATCAATTTGTTAATTTGACAGTGAGATCTTATTAGATAAGCAACTTTAGGTACACATTTTAAAGCTACAATTGAGCTCTTTAAGACCCTTTTTAGAGCGTCAAAATCAGAGCATTATTGGCCTCAGAATTCCAAAAATGGCTATTTTTTCCGTTTTTGAACACAGTATTTCCTTATTAAGTCAGGAACTAGAGTAGCTATTGACAAACAAATTTCAGATTCGGATTCAGCTCAAAAATCCGCTTCTGCTGATATAAGATGGTCCTATACTGCATGGGAAGGAAGGTATGAACAGCAGTAACCACCCCCAATCAACATTGAAAATTTTCTATTTTTGGTGTGGGAACTTCCCAAAAGGGATGCTGAGTCATATGTGGCAGTGTTTGAGGCAGTGTTGCATCAATAATGGCCGCTTTGATGGCCTTTTGATGGGAATTTAAAGGGGAATTCCCAAAATGGACAATACTGGCAAATTCCGAGTTTTTTCCCACGACTTTCGCAACCCTGACAACAGCAACGAGGCCCTCTGCTCACTGTGATGGGCAATGAGCAGATCCCCTCACCAATAGCAGGGGCCAGCTGAGTTTGAATCCCTCCCCCCTCAGAAATTCCAATATTCACTAATATCCTGGATTTATTGTTTACCAATATTAATATACATGGATTCAAACATAATATTGACAGTACTGGCTGCACATCTGATGTTCTCAAGTGTCTAAACTGACCAATTCCAGTGACAATAGCAATTCTTGCAGTGAATCTGATACCAATACACTGAACTGCACTCAAACCTTTGCCATACAAGCCTTTGCTGGTGACGTGTTTGAGTCCACAGCAGATTATGCAGGGGAGATGTTTGGATAGGATGTTGAAGTTCCAGACCCAGACAGATGCAGCAACAACTTGGAAGGGTTAGATTCAGACAATTCTGAATGCAAAGTGGAGATGATTGCAGAATTGGAGACAGGCTGGGAGCCAAACTGCAACAGCACATCCAACAACATCTCCACTCAGCAAAGTGTATTTTATGTAAACCCTTGTTCAGATCATTTTCAATATTCAACAATATATTAATCACCTCCAATTTTCGGCATTCATTGTGAACATAGATGCACTGATATCATTTTTACTTCAAATTCTAAGATGTAATACTGGTAATAGGATGCTACAAAAATTCTTTCACAGTGCTCAGCATGCTCAATCCCCTTGCCCAGCATTAAGCACGAACCTCCTTGAGCTATGCATGGCTTATTTCTGGTGCATGCAAGAGGTGCAACTCCTTGGACTGGAACCTAGCATCAACCCAATGAAATAGTCCACCTGCAGAGTACTGGGCAAAGGAATAATGTGTTTCGCCTGGCTGAATGCATACATTGGAGTGATGAAGAAGGGCAGAGGGAATTAAAATGGTCAAACTGGAGGGGAATCGAACAACACAGTTGAAGTTCCACAAAACAAAGTGGCCGCCATGTTCAGATTTGAAATTTCCTAGGGCAGTGATGGTGCACCAACCCTATGTCAAGTTTCCAGCATCGCAGTGAGGGTACGTCACAGTGTTTGGCCCAAAGTTGACTGTGCATGCAGTGAATGCACTCCCAGGAAAGGGTCAGACCAGCTGAGGGTCTTTTTTTTCAAGAGAGCCAAGTGTGTCTGAGTAATAGGTGTGGAGGCGAGGAGCATATGAGTGAAACAAACCTAAGTTGAGCCCTGTAAGTATCCAGTGACCCCAAACTTGAAGATAGAGAAATTAAACTCACAGTTTGTAAACTCTGCCATTCAGCTCAAGCCAGGGGATTGGAGGAGAAATTTGAGGATGGGACAGTTGTGCAGCATTTGGTAGAGAAGGGAGGGGTGGTCCTGACCACTGCTGTATGATATTTCCACTGCTATAGCAGGAAAGGCACCTTGCCAATGGTCTAGAGACTTGTTTTCATACCTAAGCAGAGCATTGGCTGCTTTGATATCCTGTGTTGTGCTGGCTTGGACTGCCAACCATTCATCAGGTCCTTTTCCTCAAGGGACGCTGCCAAGGACACCGCAGATGATACTGTTATGATCTTTAAGAGGGCGTGTAGTGCTAAAACTGAGGTTAGCATAAATTCCTAGAGCTGGGTATAGTATTTACTTACAGGCCATTCCAATCAACATTCTGCATGTCATAGTCATCGTAAAGCTTGTCAAGCATGTATACCCTCACCTCTATCCCCTTCATCAGATCCACACCTCCATCGCGCTTTGCAATCCAAACCAGGTCCACCAGTACCGAGCATGATGATATATTATATGCCTCCATTTATAACACAGTCATGGTATGTCCTGTATTCTAATCAGAGGTCGTTATACCATGTTCCTCTGAGTTATACCATCACCCTGGTTCGCCCATTTGGGGCTTGCCCGCCCTTTCCCAATTAGGAACCCAAGGGCGGGGCAATCCAACTCGACCATTCAACATTCATATCAGACACCTTCCTTTTATGTTCGCCCCCCGCCTCTATCCAAGTTGGGCAGAGCGAATTTATCTTGGCAGGTACTCTTGCCACGCGAGCGGTTTGCCCAATGCGAGGTATTGTTCGATTGGTCTTTTGAGGTCTTAGGACAACTGTTGTGAATTGATGGGGATTCAAACTCCGCCGTGAACCGTGAATCCGCGCCTGCGCGCGCCAAAGTGCCGCGGCTCCCACGCTCCGACTTCGCCATCGATTCACAAGTTTTTGGCGGATGGGAACGCAATTCACAACTTGTCACGCTCGAATTCACAACTTTCGGGGTCCAATTCACAACTTGGTTCACAAGTTTTGGCTGCGTTTGGCGGGGGAATGGCGAAGTAGGCGGCTACTTCGCCATTCACACGCCCTACTTCGCCAACGCGTGCTCCCGCGTCACAAAAGGGCACGCTTGTGATGGGACGCGGCTCCGGCCCCGGCGGCCCACCACTGCCTTTTCTTGCTTGCCCACTGGCTCGGCGCGCGCGCGCGCATTGAGAGGCTTGCTGTCGAGCAAGACGCGAAATCAAAACAAACAACCCAGCGGAGCGAGATCTAAACCAACTGATCGAGCGACGCTCTAACCACAAGGTAAGAAATCGATAATGTGCGGTGCTGGGTGGTCTAATTAACTTTAGACGCGATCTTATATCAACAACTATGCCCCAAGTTCGTTTTTGAGGGTAGGGTTTATATCAAACTTGTCTTAGATTAACCAAGGCGACTCGTTTCTATCACAGAGTGAACACGAAAACGAATTGGATAGGTTTATATTGTTTTTGGAGTATAATAACACGTTTGTTAT